>JAJOOF010004896.1:0-67164 GCA_029582545.1 Solanum lignicaule | reverse complement strand
TTTAAATGTGTGGATGTAAATAAGTTTTTTTTATTCCGCACTATTTTCATTATTGAATGCAATGAATGACTATGTGGCTCGTATAAGACCCCTTCGGGGTCGAATACGCCATGTTACGACTAGGGGGTACTCTCGGGTCGTGACAATGGTTAACGGGCAAATGATCAAGATCTATCTGGGAAACGCAAAAAGTGTGCAAGAAGTTGTTGAGGCTTATCATCTTGATGAAGACTGAGTAATCAAAAGCCTTGCGTCGTGCCGCGACGTTAAATTAAGCGCTACTTGGGAGGCAACCAAAGATGTAAAATCTAGCCAACAATAGGTTTTTATTTTCTGTTAAGTAGTTTTCTTTGTCTAGTTGCTTCTCTGTACTCATTTAGATAGTTGTTTTATTTCTATTTTAGTGTTGGCTAGACATAGCATAGGGTCCGTGTCTAAAAAGTGTCTAGAAAATGTAAAAAGAAAGTGCTAATGGTTGCTACATGTGCAGGGGCGAAAAGTAGAATATCTAGAAAAAGGTCTGGTTCAGCGGTCTACGGACCCCATCGACGGTCCGTGGTTCATTCCACGGACCGTCAATAGTGTCCGTAGATCCAAGGTAAGGTTTCTGAATTTTTAAGTGCAAGTGTGATCTACGGTCCCCATCTACAGACCGTAGATCGACCCATGGACCATAGACGAGATCTCGTGGGTCCAAAACCCTAAAGTTGCCTGACCCGAGCCGTACCACTCCTATTTAAAATCCCCCAATTTTAAACCATTCCCACTTCCCTCCATTTACCCCCAAACCGTTTCTGAACTTCCCAATCCCTTAAATCACTCCATAACTCCCCATTAAATCTTCCATTTCCTCTCCCCTTCAAACATAATTTTCCTTTACTCTCTAACCTTCACTCATCCCCAAAATTCCCCACGAAGTCCGGTGTTCGGGTTTGGTACAACTATGCAACTAGTGTGGTATTACAAAGCTTAGTGTCATCACACAATCCCACCACTCCTCGTTGCTTGTAAGGTAATAGACTTTCCCCCTCACTTTGAATTTTGATTCATAGATTGATTATAGAAAGTCGGGAGTTGGGTCCTGACCTTGGGTATGTGTTCTATAAATTAACTTGCAAACAACCTTGGGATGATGGATATTGATTGTGTGTCGTAATATTGTTTGAGATGTGCGTGATTACAGTCTAAATGTAAGTTTCGACTTATGGTTCCAAAGGTTGTCTTAAAGACTTGTAAAAATGATTAATTGGAATCCTGAGAATGACGAACTAGCATGATTAAATGTTGAAATGCATGGTTAGACTATGATACTGTTGAAAATGGTCAAATATGTAGGCTTGATATTAAAGAAAGTCTGAAACCTGGCACATATCCCGTCTACGAGACCCCGTCTACGGACCGTAGATCAAGTTCGTGGTTAGATCCCCAATAAAATTTCACCAAGTGTGACACCATGGAGGTAGACTACGGTCCGTAGATCAATCTACAAACCGTTCTGTACGTCCGTGGTTTCCATATGCGACCAATATTGTTGGTCCTCTGATCCACGGAAGGGTTCTATGGATTGTAAATCAGTCTACGGACCATAGATCAGTCTATGGACCGTAGATGACCACTGTAGTCACTGTCTGAAATTTCTTTGGGTCTTTGTTTTTGTTCGTTCTTAGTTCTAAAATCTTTTCAAGTGTGTTATGAGTTTATTTTGGTATTAATTCCACATCCACAGGTACCATGGCGCCTAAGAAGCAAGTGACCTACTCCAAAAGAGGCAAATGAAAATTCGTGCAGCCTACTTTTAGGCTGATTGATGAAGACACGGACGCAAAAAAGGATCCAGTATATGTTCCACCAGCTACGAGGACATCCCCTACTGCACCTCGGGCTACCCGGAATGCATCCCAGTAGGTGGTCACCGACGTAGTTACTGTCTCCAGTTTGATGAGGAGACACACTGATCGGGTCACCGGCTGGTACTGCTTCTGGTTCCGAGGCTGGTTCTATGTCTGGCTCAGAGGCCGCCTCTGCTACCGGCTCTGAGGCTGCCCATGCTTACTGCTCCAGTTTTGGATCAGCCACATGCTCAGGGTCGCATAACGTAGATGCCTCGTCTGATGAGGCGACTAGTTAGGGAGAAGTCCCAGTGCCACGAAGCTACGACCCTGATCCGGTGGCTGGAGAGCCAAACAAATGGTGTGTTGAGGGCCAATGGCAAGTTTATCGGGATGCCAAGATGAAGAATGACAAAGAGAAGATGTCTCGGCTTATTACAGAGAAGCGCGGAGTCCTCACTGGGAGCCTACACACCATCCCTGAAATCTATCGGCTCTTTCAACGTCACAAGTGTGAGTAGATGGTTCGAGAACCAGGCACCTATTGCGAGGAGATTGTGACAGAATTATATGCTTCCTGTGCGTCTACTCTTCGGGGCTCTATCCGCAAAAATGCCAGATCCACTGCCCAGGCACCTCTCACAGCTACTCTAGTGCGCGAATATTTTGTAGACATCATTCAGACCACCATCCGCCGGTTCGTCTATGGTCCTGGCCCTCGAGCGACCTATCCCGACCATTAATCTATCCTCTTTTCAGATCAAGTTAGCCAGTCTTCGGGCCGACGTTAATGTTATTCTTGCTACACCTGCAGTTGAGCCTCAGGCTGCACCTATTGCGTTAACTGATAATACGGTGCTAGATGCTTTATTCAGTGGGATTGCCGAGGAGGAGTCCGAGCTGACACGTACCAAAGGTAAGAGGCACCGTTCTAGTCGCACTAAGAAGGAAAAAGACCAAAAGAAACAGTGTAGGTAGGAGAAGAAGGCTAAGAAGGCTTTGATCTTAGATGAAGAGTTGCACCAGCAGAGGATGTGTGAGAATGTTGCGAGGGCATCAAGTTCTGCCCCAGTCGTAGAGGTCCCGCCTGTTGTGAGGGACGATGTGAGCACCACTGATGGTGCGGTTAGAGTGATCGAGAGCACTACTGAGGGTGCTATGATGGATAATGTGGGCACTACTGAGGGTGACCCAAATATTATTCCAGCGGGCTCAGAGAAACCGAACCCACCCGCTTGTTGATTAGTCTTCGGCGCTTTGCGCCACAGGTTTGCTTCACCCAATCTACTATATTTTACTATTTTTGTATGCATTGGGGACAATCACATCTATTTTTATTGGAGGTGGGGTAAATGGATTGTGAGTGGTATGGTGACGTCTGAGTAACCCAACTCATAAATCCTCTCTTGGGTTGTTTTTTTCCCAAGAGACTTTTTAATTTCTGTTGAACTGACATGTGTTAGGATCGTATGTGTAGAAGCAT
Source organism: Solanum lignicaule (assembly GCA_029582545.1). Taxonomy (NCBI): domain Eukaryota; kingdom Viridiplantae; phylum Streptophyta; class Magnoliopsida; order Solanales; family Solanaceae; genus Solanum; species Solanum lignicaule. The sequence goes on along the minus strand of JAJOOF010004896.1, from coordinate 63,852 downwards.
GAAAAAGAATGAAGCATGATGGCTTATGAAAAATGATACACGTCCAAAATTTGTGATCTGTGCTAGAATTTGTAGGCTAAGATAAGGTGAATCTGTTGGCTCTGAGTATGACATGATAATGAATCAACTTGATGTCATGACTTAAGCTAAAACTTGAACTGGGTAATCTGATAATCTGTTAATGAAACTATGTGCCAAGAGTGTGTGAGAATAGTTGATTGTTCAAGCAGTTTTTTGTGTCAATCTAGAACTTACCCGGTTAGTCCTGCTAAGACAATCTACTTTAGAGGCTCGGAAGTGATCATAGGCCCTTGTTCTGATAAGTCCACATATTGCCTAAAACATGAATCCAACCAAATGAAATAAATGCTCCCTTTGATCCAAATGCTTTGAGCCTAAATTAGACCATTTCTTTCTAAGCCCCAACTCACCTTCCCATAATCTACTATGTTGGCCCCGGTCCCTCCTTTGATGTGTGCACCTCGACTTAGGACAAAAGCCTAAGTTGAGGGTGGATAATGTCAAAAGTAACTTCAATCTTGGCCCTGATCCAACATCAGGTATTGTGCACCTCAACCAATGGAAAATCCATAAGTTGAGGGTGGCTATGAAAGAGGAAACCGAAAGAAAAATGTGTATGAAAAGAGTTTGATGTTGAAAAAGATAAACAGAAAAGAGAGAAAAGGATGTGACTTGTTGAAAGCTAAAGAAAAGAATAAAATGCACGAAAAAGATGAAAGTGAAAAATAAAGAGCTATAAAGAAATAACGTCACATCTATGGTTGAAGAAAATCAAGGGAAAGAAGGTAAAATGGTAGGATGTCAAAAATAGGGAAAAAAGAGGTTGAAAGCCTAGTGTAATGTCAAGGAGGGCAGAAAGTCACTAAGAAGTACCCAAATGTACCACACCTGATCCTGAGCCTATCTTACAAGCCAAGAAAGTCCTATAGTGATCCTAGATTCTGGTGTGGAGAGTCTAAGTAGTGAAAATAAGGGCAAGCCTATGGTATTGAGCACTAATTGTACTTGAAGTTACTTCTGAGTGTGAGTGTTGAATGAATCCTTGTACTCAAATTCATCTTCATTGTGTGAAAAAAAAAGATTTCGTTTGAAGTAAGGGCACTAGTTGCATTGTCGTAAAGTTTGTACCTTGGTGATAGTGAAACAATGTATGTTGTGTGTTGGTTCGTCGATCTTTGTCATATTTTGATCCACATGAATTAGCTTGTCAAGTCTAAGAGAACAGATTTTGCAGCCAAAAAAGAGAGTTGGGATAGAGAGCCATGTGATTGCTTGTACTTAAGGTGCTTGCTTCTATACAAGTGTCGTTTAGAGTCGTAGAGTGTCGCTTGAGGACAAACAACGAATTTAAGTTCAGGGTGTTGATATACCGTGAGTTTACGGTATTTTTAATACATTTCACTTGAGAGTTCTGTGTGTCTAGGGCGTTTTTGTATTGGTTTTTATGTGTTTTTATCATGTTTTGCAGGAAAGCTATTTAAGCGTGGAAGTAAAGAGACAGCTGAAAGAAATGTAGAAAATGGCATCTACGGAGGTGATCTACGGACCGTAGATCCATTGACACTCCGTAGATGGTTATCGTAGATCAGCAGGTAAGGCATAGAAGGAAAATCAGGGAAATCTGACCAAGTGTGGAACCATGGTGGCCATAGACGGTCCGTAGATTAATCTATGGACCGTACTGCTGATCCGTAGAACGATACTGTGAGGTTTCCAGTACCTGATTTTTGAAGATTCTAAGTGTGGAGCTACGGAGAGGGATCGACGGACTATAGATCGATCTATGGTCCGTACAGGTGTTCCGTCGTTTGCTTCAGAGAAGCTGCTTTTTGGAAGCTGAAATATTTTCTAAGTCCTGGCTGACGGAAGGGACTCACGGAGTAGATCCATTAACGGTCCGCCAGTCAGTTTCGTGGAATAAAGATGTGTGTATGAACAAACTTTCCTTAATTAGTCTCCCTTTTAATTTAGGACTTGTTTTCTATAAATAGGGTATGTAAACCTCATTTTTGTGGTTAGATTTTATTTCTTTAGTTCTACTTTGTGACTGGGGATTATTTTTTGCAAACTTAGCAATTCTTGATTTCCTAAGTTGATTTTGAAAGTTTTTGGTCTTGAGATTCAAGTTGAAATTTCGGATTTGTTATTCTCAATTACGTAAGTTCATAATTCTTTCATAAAAAACAATGAATTTTGTTCATATGATTATGGGTAACTAAACTCCACAACTAGGGTTGTGGAAACCATGAGCGATTAACATAGTATGAATAATAAATAAGCAACTCTTGAATAGTGTTTTGCATGCTTTGATAATTCTTTCGTTTTAAAGTTTTTTTAATGGTGCGCAACGTTAGAACTCACCTTGTTGCTACTCGCCGGACCAAGGAGGTAATCAACAAGAAAAGAATTATCAACATAGATTTAGTGTGATACTATCTAATAGTCTAGTGTCGATTGGTGTGAAGTAATAACTAAGCCAAACATGGATGTGATGTCTAATATAAGGTAAAGGTAAGGGTTAGTAAATTATACACATGTAGCCGGACCAAGGTGAGGGGTGAAATTCTCTAGATGCCGGACCAAGGATTTAGAGATACCTAGCTTATCACTTTTCATGTAGTACACTAGGAAAGGATTGCTATTACTAGGATTACTGCGTTATGAGCTTGTGGGGAACACGTATACCCTAGTTAATTCTCTTATCTTGTTAACAACCAAAATTGAATTGTGTTTACTCATTACTTACTTAATTCTTACAATTTGTTTCACAATTCCTCCCTTCCTTTAATTACTTGTTTCTGGAATTAATTTGACTAAACGAATATAATTGTTGGTTAAAGTGAAGTCTAAACCATTTTCCTCGTGGGATCGACCCCAACCTACAAGTTGGGTTCTTTACTTAATAACGATCGGTTATGCTTTTTTTGGGAGGTGTAATTTGAGCATATTAATGCCTTTTTAGATCCCGGTGCTACTCTGTCCTTTGTGACACCTTATGTGCCCATGAAGTTTGATATGTTCCCCGAAGTGTTATTAGACCTTTTTTCGGTTTCTACCCTGGTTGGTGATTCGGTGGTGACTAAGAGGGAGTATAGAAGTTGTCCTGTTTCCTTGTCCCATAGAGTTACTTTGGTGGATTTGGTAGAATTAGAAATGTTAGACTTTGATGTGGTTTTGGGTATGGATTGGTTTCTTGCATGTTATGCCTGTATCGATTGTAGGACTCAGGTAGTTAAATTCCAATTTCCAAATGAGTCTATCTTATAATGGAAGGGAGGAAAATTCTATACCTAGAGGTCAATTTGTCTCTTGCCTTGAAGCTAGGAAGATGATCTCCAAAGTGTGTATTTACCATCATGTTAGGGTGAGGGATGTTGAATCCGGAATCCCTTCTCTAGAGTCGGTTCCGGTAGTGAATGAGTTCCTGGAAGTTTTCCCCGATGATTTTTCTGGCATTCCTCCCGAGCGGGAAATAGATTTTGGTATTGACCCTTTACCGCATACGCAACCTATCTCCATTCTTTCTTATAGAATAACTCCCGCCGAGTTGAAAGAGCAACTAAAGGTTTTATTAGATAAGGGCTTCATCCGACCGAGTATCTCTCCATGGGGTAATCCAGTGTTGTTTGTTAGAAAGAAGGGTGGGTCTCTTAGAATGTGCATCGATTATCGTCAATTGAACAAAGTGAGCATTAAGAATAAATGTCCCCTTCCGAGAATTGATGACTTGTTTGATCAACTTCAATGGGCTAGTTACTTCTCAAAAATTGACCTTCGTTTGGGGTATCACCATTAAGGGTAAGAGGGGATGATATACCCAAGATGGCTTTCCGAACTAGGTATGGTCATTATGAGTTTCTTGTGATGTCATTTGGCCTAACTAATGCCCTGGCCGTATTTATGGAACTAATGAATAGAGTGTTTAGGAAATACCTAGACATGTTTATGATCGTGTTTATTAATGATATTTTGATCTATTCAAGGAGTGAGAATGAACATGTCAACCATTTGAGAATTGTGTTGCAAGTTCTTAAAGACCACTAACTTTTTGCAATTTTTAGCAAGTGTGAATTTTGTCTAAGATCCGTAGCTTTCCTTGGTCATATTTTGTCAATCAAGGGTATTGAGATATATCCTAAGAAGATGGATTTGGTCAAGAGTTGACCTAGACCTCTATCTCCTTATGATAATAGATGATTTTTGGGTTTGGCTGGATACTATAGGAGGTTTGTTGAGGGGTTTTCCTCCATTGCTTCTCCTTTGATGGTTTTGACTAAAAAAAAAGCTAAGTTTGTGTGGTCGGAAGCTTGTGAGAAAAGTTTTCAAGAGTTGAAAGATAGACTTACTTCCACCCCGGTGTTAACTTTATCGAAAGGTACGAATGGTTTTGTAATGTATTGAGATTCCTCTAGAGTTGGGTTAGGATGCGTGCTTATGCAAAATGGTAAGGTGATTGCCTATGCTTCAAGACAAATTAAAGTCGATGAGAAGAATTATCCTACCATGACCTTGAATTAGCGGCGTTTTTGTTTGCCTTAAAAATATGGAGGCATTATTTGTATGGGGTCCATGTGGATGTTTTCACCGATCACAAGTCTTCAATATGTGTTTATTCAAAAGGACTTGAATCTTCGTCAACGAATGTGGTTAGAATTGTTAAAGGATAATGATATGAGTGTCCTTTATCACCCCGACAAAGATAATGTGGTAGTGCATGCACTTAGTAGGTTGTATTTGGGTAGTATGGCTCATGTAGAGGATGAAAGAAAGAGTTGGCTCGTGATGTGCATAGGTTGGCTCGACTAGGTGTTCAACTAGTGGATTTTGCCAACGATAGTTTCATGGTCCTTAATAGTTTCAAATCGTCTTATGTGGTGGATGTGAAGTCTAAACAAGATCTTGATCCTATGTTAGTTGAGTTGAAAGAGTCGGTACTTAAAAAGTTCGTAGAGGCTTTATCCTAAGGGGGAGATGGGGTGCTAAGGTACCAAGGTCAATTATGTGTTCAGGATGTTGATGGTTTGAGGGAACAAATTCTGGAGGAAGCCCATAGTTCCCGATATTCTATTCAACCGGGAGACACCAAGATGTACCGTGATCTACGGGAAGTCTATTGGTGGAATGGTATGAAGAAAGATATTGCGGGATTTTTAGCCAAATGTCCTAATTGTAAACAAGTTAAAGTTGAGCATCAAAGGTCGCGAAGCTTATTCCAAAATATAAGTATCCCCACTTGAAAGTGGAAAGATGTAAATACGGACTTTATTATGGGTTTGCCTCACATCTGAAGGCAACATGATTCTATTTGGGTCATTATAGATCGGATGACAAAATCATCCCACTCATTCCCATCAAAGTTTCTTTTTCGGCGGAAGACTATGCCAAGTTGTATATAAAAGAGATAGTGATGTTGCATGTAGTTCCTTTATCTATTTTTTTTATCAGGGTACTCAATTTACATCGCACTTTTGGAAGTCATTCCAAAAAGGCTTGGTAATAAGGTGAAGCTTAACACGACTTTCCATCCTCAAATGGATGGTCAAGCGAAACACACCATTCAGACCTTAGAGGACATGTTGAGGGCATGCGTGATAGATTTTAAATGTAATTGGGATAACTACTTGCCATTAATAGAGTTTTCCTACAATAATAGCTATCACTCAACTATCGGTATGGCTCATTTTGAAGCCTTGTATGGTAGGAGATGTAGGTCTCTGGTTTGTTGGTTTGAAGTAGGTGAAATTGCTTTGATAGGTCCCGAGCTAGTTTATGAATCCATTGATAAAGTTCGGCTCATTAGAGAGAGGTTCAGAACGACTCAAAGTAGACAAAAGTCTGATGCCGATGTGAGAAGAAGGGATCTAGAATTTGAAGTTATTGATTGGGTCTATTAGAAAATCTCACCCATGAAGTGTGTGGTGAGGTTTGGCAAGAAAGGGAAACTTAGTCCCCGGTATGTTGGCCCATATCAAATTTTGAAACGAGTTGGTAAAGTTGCCTATGAGTTGGATTTGCCAAATGAGTTGGCCCCAGTTCATCTGGTATTTCATGTTTCTATGCTTAAGAAGTGTATTGGAGATCCGATATCCATTATTCCCCTAGAAGAGTTAGGAGTTAATGAAAGTCTTTCATATGAAGATGTTCCGGTAGAGATCCTAGACCGGCAAGTAAAGAGATTGAGAAATAAGGAACTAGCTTCCGTGAAGGTTTTTTGGAGAAATCATTTAGTTGAGGGTGCTACTTGGGAGGCTGAGGGCGATATGAAGTCCCGATATCCTCATCTAATTTGTTCTATTCCTATTCAAGCTTGAGGTAAGACTCCTCTTGAGTTATTGAGTTTTGGAAGTCATGTGTGGTATGTGTGTTTTTCCATGATTTCCTTATGTTATGCATGTTCTTGATGAAATTCATGTTTACTAAGAGAATGAGTTTTCATGATTTATGTTCCTTATATTATTGTGCATTTTGTATGAGTTGCCTATTTGACTTCATGATATGAGTTGATGAACATTCTTTAGTATGCTTTTGAAAGTAATTGCATATTGGCTACATGATGTTGTGTTGAGCATGCTTCTAGTTTGGAGAAGGTAGTTCCTCCTATGATTATGAGAAATGTTGAGTTTCATGCATAATGGGTTGTTAGATGTAGTTCCTACTTTCTTATGTTTCATTGATTATGTTGATATAGAGTTGATGTTTCCTTCTTTGAATTGTTCATTATTTTGATGTATCATGCATGATGGGATGCTAGTCTTGAGTCTTTACCTCCGTAAGGTGTCTAGATCATCATTCAAGGGCGAATGTTCCCAAGGGGGATATATTGTAACACTCCAGAAATTTATAGGGTAAAACTAGAGCTAAACGTTAAAGTTAGAGTCAAGGAAGGAGGGCAAGAACCAAGGCAAATGGCCAAGGGTCAAGGCTACCCAAGCCTTGCCAAGGCACTGCCCTAAGACCCCGAGGGCATTCACGACCAGTGGTGGTCACCACGAGTTGTGGTGATAGTCGTGAAGGAGGAGGCAGTAGCCTTCTTAAGGCTGCCTCAAATTGGCTCCTCCACACGAGCCACTTCACGGCTCGTGGATCCCCACGTGGTCCCTGGCAGCTCACTTTAAGTGAGGGCTATTTTGGGGATTTCATTTTTAAGTCCAATTCAAGTGGAGTCGTTTTGGTTAAGCTTAGGGGCACTATATAAGTTATTTTTAAGTCAAATTCACCCAAGTAATATTTTCCAAACAGCCAAATAAATTCCCAAAGTTCATCTCCTTTCCCAAAATTTCTCTCTCTAGAACTCCAAGGAAGAAGAAGAAGAAAGTTGAATCTAGGGCTTGAAGAAACAAGATTTTCCACTAAATTTCTTTGGAGATTCATAGCTAAGGTATGGTAGTCTTTCATCCATGGATATCTTTCATCCATAGAGCCCCTCAAACTCTCAATTTCAAAGTTAGAAGTCCCTAAAAGCTAGAGTATTGACTCCAAGTCATGGATTCTTTCTAAAAATGATTTTTATGATTTAATTACTTTATATTATGATTGAGTTGTTGATTTAGTGTGGGTTTAAGTTGAAACCCCCATAAATCCATGAAAACCCCCATATTCCCAATTTATGTCTTAGTGATGTGGGTGAATTGATGAAAGAAGAATACTATGAGATGATGATTGTAGTAGTTGAGTTATTTGAATCATGTTATTATCCATGTCTAATGTAGTAATTCAAGGTGTGGTTGATTGAATCCGATTCTTGATCCATGAAGGTTAAAGCATGAGAATTATGTATGATTTTGGGATCTTTGTATATGCTTTATGAACACTTAGAGAGTAAGGTGAACATGATTATGATCTAATTGTTGTGTTGTTGAAAGGTTATTTTCATATACACACTTATGCATGAATATTACATGAGGTGAAAGTTTTCTCACAATATCATGATTCTAAGGTTGAAATGCTATTCTCACCTATTTAATCTATGAGCTATCTATGAATTAGGTTGGATTTAGTGTCAAGGCATTTTTCGACAAATATGAACATAAGTCAAGACTAATTATGTAATTGTGGAAAGTAATGCTTAGCACCGAGTGGATATTGAATATGAGATGGAAGCTTTTACACAAGTTGAGTTCGGCTTCCAATGGGATCTTCTACACAAGTTAAGTCTGGGTTTCCAAAGTATGTATCTCATGAGATGGAAACATTCTACCAAAGTTGAGTCCGGGTCTCTAATAACAAATTCGTATCCCATAACTACGTGCACCCGTAGGATATTTAGCTAGTTGATCCACCTAAAATTTAATATACCATGGTCTTACCTTAGTCAAGTCGAAAAACCCTTTTCGGTGTGGGCAACACCGGATTCCATGTTAAGCTCACATGGTCTATGTCTGTTAAGCCTTATTCCTATCAGGACATATCAACTATGAAAAAGAATACGAACTATGAACTATGGTTACTCAAGAAGCTTTACTTAAGCATATGTGGGATTATGGAATCTTATTCATGCATTGCACAAGTATGCTTTGAGGGTTACTTATGATATGTTTCTCTTATAATATGATGACTGAGTTGATTATGCTTATCACGTGTGTTGTTCCACTATCTTCAAAATGATGCTTTAACATAGTAAATTGCATGCATTCAACTAAAATGTCGCTCTTAGTATGTTTTAAAGGTTTTTATGCATGGCTATCATACTTAGTGCATTTTTGTACTAATCCATATTTTCCTACCTTTTTCCCAAGTGTAGGGTCCGTTTCTCAAGGTGGTCTCCATTGTGGCTAGACCTTGGATCTGTTCATTTCTCGATGCTTGTGGTGAGACCTCAAGATTTGAGGACGGATATTATCATAGTAGTTCCTTTTCTTGTAGTTCCATTTCGGATTATGTTGTAAGGGTTGTGACCCTATTTGATTTGATTATTGTAATAGATGGCTAATTGAGACAAGTCTAGACTTCTGCTTTTCCTTTATGAAAATTTTGGACTTGAAATGCGTTTTTACTCTTTATTGTTCTAAGATTTTATGTTATGATATGCTAAGTGGCTTACATGGTGCCTTTCGGGGATCTATGTGCCATGTTACTTCTAGGGGGTAATTGGGTCGTGACAGGACTAACTTAACTTGTAGCGGAAGACTTAAATAATAAGAAACAACCTCAAAAGATAACTCATGGAATAACTTGGAATGTCTTAAAAGAACACCCAACTAGGAAAAATGGCAATTCAATGTCTTAACATAAACAATGGAAAATGGAAAGACTAGTGAACTATAACTACCCCTCTATGAAACCTCTAAAAGAATGAGGGATGTCGGGACAAAACCCCCAATCATCCTAACAACTCAAATGCTGGAAAAAAAATGTAAAAATGGGTCCTTCGATAAACAGGGAGGCTTACCAACTGAATTTGAGAGCTCAACTTGATCAACGAGGCACTGGATGCTGATCCTGGTTACCCGTATTTGCATCATTAAATGATGCAGACCGAATGACATCAGTACATTAAATATACGAGCATGCGAGAGGAAAACTAAAAATGACATAAGCTTGGAATGAAATCTGAAAGAAACACTTACCTCAACTTACTCAACTCAATGCAGAAATAAACAACAATAAAAATGCAGTTTATATAAAGCATTTAAAACAGTAAGTAACAACTCAATATACATATGTAATAAAGTAATATAATTCTGTGGGAGTTTCTATAATCGACAACCATCACTACTATGTGATGAAACATCCTCTCTCCTATGCTGCCAAAACTGTCTTATAACTTGCGGGGATATATAATGCCTCAACTAAGTGGATCCACTAGTCAATGCTAAAAAGCATTAAGGAATCATCTAAAAAGTATGACCCTTTCTAGCCACGTTGGCTACATGGTTTATGGAGATATGAGTTATTATGAACTTATCTCCGTATCTGTACTCAATACTACTCCCAAAATAGCTGAGCTCATATGTTTAAAAATAAAACTCTTTCTGTGGTTTGAGATAGTTACTCAAAAACTAGCTCAAAAGCTCTCTTGGAAATTATTGTTTCCTCTCTTGTTTAAAATGTAAAAATATTTACTTATTTAGGAATACTTAGTCCCCATATACTCTTTTTTTGAAGAATTGAACTTCATTTGCTGCTCTTTCTTAACTCAAAACTCAAGTCTTAAAAAGTTTGAAGCATTTGCAAAAGGCTTTTTAAATGGACTCCTAAGAACTCTCTAGACTTGGCTCTTAATATTTCTTGAATTTTAATTTATGGATTCAAGGATTTTGGTTTGTGATAGGAAAGAGCTCATGATGTTTAGGAGTGTTTTTAGATAATTAAACATGCGAAATGATCAAGAAAGCATCGTCTGGAAAGAAGTCTGCGAAGTAGAGATGCATTTAAATAGTTGGTCATGAAATAAATTTTGATGCGGAAGGGTCCGTGACTGCTCTGCGGCGCGGAGAGAAATTTACCCATCCTGAGGAATAGGTCCTCGACGCGGACCTGGTACCCAGATTCACCTGACTCTTTCCTTTTTCATTTTCTAACACCAATTCACCTAAACTCGGTTCTTTTTCTCAAGTTCTCTTTACATTCAGATATCCAATATGTATACACAATAATCTAACTCAAACAACTCCAGGAAACAACATATAACCTCAAGGAACTCCTCAGTCTAAACCAAAATTTAACAACGAAAATAATTCAAGAACACACTTCCATAACATTCAAACTTCCAATCTTTTTAGGAGCACTTCACGCTGAAATAAACATGTTTTCCATGTGGGTGAACGAACCCAATGTTATGAATGTTTCATATACCTCGTAGGATCAAATCCTTGATGAAATCTGCAAGAAATTCCTCACGAAGACCACGAATCTTGACTTTCCTCTTCTCTTCTCTCTTGAATTCTTCTCTCTAAAACCCTAACGTGAATTCTTAATTGTGCAAACTGAAACAATTCAATTTTGACCCTAATTAAATCGCTAAAAACGAATTAAATCAATTGGGTATGGAAAAGACCATAATACCCTTCTAATATCCGGTTTTGACTTTCCTTTTCTAGACATCCCGACTTCCAATGGGCATATCTCCCTCATACGAATTTGAAATTGTTCAAATTCAGCGGCGTTGGAAGATAATTCAAAGATATTTCCTACGGTATCTTGTGGCACACCTATATCATTCTGAGCTAGGTGTTATCATCGTTTGAATTTGACCCCAAAACTCAAACTTAATATAACTTAACTAATTGTTCACTCTTTCCAAATTAAATCTTTCTAATTCCAGCTCTTTCACTTAGCGAGGTGTTACAAAAATCTTCTCAAAGCATAAATCTAATTTCAAGAACTCCAATTATCAACTACATGATATTTATGAGTTCAAGAACTCTCATTCTCTTCTATCTCAGGGGAAACATTTAAATAAAACTTGAGATGGTTGGTCATAATAACACTTCAAGTTTATTTTTTATGTTTCTCCATCTGCAAGTTCATTGTCAACTTTTACTCCTCCATGTGTTAATCTTGAGTTAGTTTTGAGCCAAAATGCTTAATCTTAAACAATAGTATTCATTTTTTCTTTCTTGTTCAGTGCTTGTAATTATTTAGGGAGATCTTCAAATGCCTCAAAGTCATTTGATTTTCCATCATCATGATCACATTGTCTATCCTCTAGTTTCACTTCAAAATATTTGTCAATTATTTTTTCTATACTTGTGGAATCATAAGAATATGGTTTTCCGCTTTATGATCTTGTACACCTCTTCGTGATATTTAGTTTTCAAAGGCATCTTTGACAGAGAAAAGTGTAACCCATTTCCACGACCCAATTCATCAAGTCATGATGACACCTATTATAACCACCCAGTGGGTAAGAAAAGTCAAAACCCAGAATAATAAGCAATGTACATAATGATAGAAACAAAGTAGAAGTAGTAAATTAAAACAGAAAGAAAGAAAAATAGCGAAAGAAATCCAGAAGATATATACAATAGATATTTCCCATAATTTGGAAGTCACAAGTATAAAGCTATCTAAATAAAAGAGTTAATTCCCAAAAGTGGACCTAAATACAAAACTAGTACCAAAAATCAAAAGACTAGCTATCCAAAATACCAATGGAGATAGGTAAATGCAAGATTCCAAGTGCTCTCCCCCGCCTTCGATCCAAGTTGTAGTTGGCTCGATTAATCAATGGGGGTAGCTGGTGCTCGGACCTATTTCAAGAAACAGATGCATAGTGTAGCACCCCAAAAATCTAACGAACTAAGCTAGAGCCTAACACATAAACTAGTAGCCTAAACAGGGTTGAACGTAAAGATTAGAGTCCTAAATTAACCTCCCTAACTTAGTAAAAGTGTCTTAGGACCTAAACGTCAAGGCATGACCCCCTCAAGTACCAACCAAGTGTCCTTGAGAAGGGCCTTGGTTTGCAGCCAAAAAGCTGGTTGAAGGTAGTCACCCACGAAGTGGGCACCCACGCCTTGTGGGTGGACTCACGCCCTATAGGTGGAGTCGTGAGTCAAGTCTTGAACTCCCCCAAATCTCCAAGTCTTTGAAAAAAACTACGAGCGTGCAGTACGGTTTGTAGACCCACTCACACCCTGTGGGTGGGTCTCATGAGAAGGGGGGCTTAGTTGGCTAAAAGGAGGGGTTGTAGACCCAAACCATGAACCTGCAGGATGCGGCATGAGCCCACCTACGGTCCGTGGGTTGGTGGACGTAGGTCACATCTCGAGCTTGCCTAGGTTCGGCCACTTGAGGGTTAAGTTAGTAATTTCCTAATTAATTAGTTAGTGATTGGGGATGGTTTTTATTGAATTATTAGACATATTTTAGATATTATAAACCATTAACCACAACATTTTACACCTCGTAACTCATTAGACTCAAATCATAACCAACTCCACTGTCAAAATAATCTCTCTGTAGAAACTCCATTGAAGAGAAAGAACAAGGTTAAGCTTAGGGTTCAAGGAGCAACCTTTCTTCTTCAATTTCATGTGGGATCTCCAATAAAGGTATGGTAGTCTTGATTATGGATAATTTCCTTCCATTAAGACCTTCAAACCTCTATTTCTCAAAGTTGAAATTGTCCAAAACCTAGGGTTTTTAATCTATGGCATGATTCACTCTCAAAATGATCTCAATATGTTTATTGTCTTATAGTATGATCCAAATGATTTAGTGTGGGTTTAAGTTGAAACCCCTATAAATCCATGAAAACCCAAATATTCCCAATTTATGTCTTAGTGATGTGGGTGAATTGATGAAAAAAGAATACTATGAGATGATGATTGTAGTAGTTGAGTTATTTGAATCATGTTATTATCCATGTATAATGTAGTAATTCAAGGTGTGGTTGATTGAATCTGATTCTTGATCCATGAAGAATAAAGCATGAGAATTATGTATGATTGTGGGATCTTTGTATATGCTTTATGAACACTTAGAGAGTAAGGTGAACATGATTATGATCTAATTGTTGTGTTGTAGAAAGGTTATTCTCATATACACACTTATGCATGAATATTACCTGAGGTGAAAGGTTTTCTCACAATATCATGATTATAAGGTTGAAATGCTATTCTCACCTATTTAATCTATGAGCTATCTTATGAATTACGTTGGATTTAGTGTCAAGGCATTCTTCGACAAATATGAACCTAAGTCAAGACTAATTATGTAATTGTGGGAAGTAATGCTTAGCACCGAGTGAATATTGAATATGAGATGGAAGCTTTTACACAAACTGAGTCCGGCTTCCAATGGGATATTCTACACAAGTTAAGTCTAGGTTTCCAAAGTATGTATTTCATGAGATGGAGACATTCTACCAAAGTTGAGTCCTGGTCTCTAGTAACAAATTCTTATCCCATAACTACGTGCACCCGTAGGATATTTAGCTAGTTGATCCACCTAAAATTTAATAAACCATGGTCTTACCTTAGTCAAGTTGAAAAACATTTTTTGGTGTGGGCAACACCGAATTCCATGTTAAGCTCACATGGTCTATGTCTGTTAAGCCTTATTCCCATCAAGACATATCAACTATGAAAAAGAATACGAACTATGAACTATGGTTACTCAAGAAGCTTTACTTAAGCATACGTGGGATTATGGAATCTTATTCATGCATTGCACAAGTATGCTTTGAGGGTTACTTATGATATGTTTCTCTTATGATATGATGAGTGAGTTGATTATGCTTATCACGTGTGTTGTTCCACTATCTTCAAAATGATGATTTAACTTAGTAAATTGCATGCATTCAACTAAAATGTCGCTTTTAGCATGTTTTAAAGATTTTTATTCATGGCTATCATACTGAGTGCATTTTTGTACTAATCCATATTTTCCTACCTTTTTCCCAAGTGTAGGGTCCGTTTCTCAAGGTGGTCCCCATTGTGGCTAGAGCTTGGATTTGTTCATTTCTCTTTGCTTGTGGTGAGACCTCAAGATTTTAGGACGGATATTATCATAGTAGTTCCTTTTCTTGTAGTTCCATTTCGGATTATGTTGTAAGGGTTGTGACACTATTTTATTTGACTATTGTAATAGATGGCTAATTGAGACAAGTCTAGACTTCCGCTATTCCTTTATGAAAATTTTGGACTTGAAATGCGTTTTTACTCTTTATTGTTCTAAGACTTTATGTTATGATATGCTAAGTGTCTTACATGGTGCCTTTCGGGGATCTATGTGCTATGTTACTTCTAGGGGGTACATGGGTCGTGACAGGACTAACTTAACTTGTAGCGGAAGAATTAAATAATAAGAAACAACCTCAAAAGATAACTCATGCAATAACTTGGAATGTCTTAAAAGAACACCCGACTAGGAAAAATGGCAACTCAATGTCTTAACATAAACAATGGAAAATGGAAAGACTAGTGAACTATAACTATCCCTCTATGAAGCCTCTAAAAGAATAAGGGATGTCGGGACAAAACCCCCAATAATCTTAACAACCCAAATGCTGAAAAAAATGTAAAAATGGGTCCTCCGATAAGCAGGGAGGCTTACCAACTGACTTTGAGTGTTCAACTTGATCAACGAGGCACTGGATGCTGATCCTGGTTACCCGTATTTGCATCATTAAATGAAGCAGGCCGAATGACATCAGTACATTAAATATACGAGCATGCGAGAGGAAAACTAAAAATGACATAAACTTGGAATGAAATCTGAAAGAAACACTTACCTCAACTTATTCAACTCAATGCAGAAATAAACAACAATAAAAATGCAGTTTATATAAAGCATTTAAAACAGTAAGTAACAACTCAATATACATATGTAATAAAGTAATATAATTCTGTGGGAGTTTCTATAATCGACAACCATCAGTATGAGCTATGTGATGAAATAACCTCTCTCCCATGCTGCCAAAACTATCTTATAACTTGCCGGGATATAGAATGCCTCAACTAAGTGGATCCACTAGGCAATGCTAAAAAGCATTAAGGAATCTTCTAAAAAGTATGACCCTTTCTATCCACGTTGGCTACATGGTTTATGGAGATATGAGTTATTATGAACTCATCCCCATATCTATGCTCAACACTACTCCCAAAATAGCTGAGCTCATATGTTTAAAAACAAAACAATTTCTGTGGTTTGAGATAGTTACTCAAAAACTAGCTCAAAAGCTCTCTTGGAAATTATTGTTTCCTCTCTTGTTTAAAATGTAAAAATATTTACTCATTTGGGAATACTTAGTCCCCATATACTCTTTTTTTGAAGAATTGAACTTCATTTGCTGCTCTTACTTAACTCAAAACTCAAGTCTTAAAAACAAGTTTGAAGCATTTGCAAAAGGCTTTTTAAATGGATTCCTAATAACTCTCTAGACTTGGCTCTTAATATTTCTTGAATTTGAATTTATGGATTCAAGGATTTTGGTTTGTGATAGGAAAGAGCTCATGATGTTCAGGAGTGTTTTTAGATACTTAATCATGAGAAACGATCAAGAAAGCATCGTCTGGAAACAAGTCCGCGAAGTAGAGATGCATTTAAATAGTTGGTCATGAAATAAATTTTGAGGCGGAAGGGTCCGTGACTGCTCTGCGGCGCGGAGAGAAAATTACCCATCCTGAGGAATAGGTCCTCAACGCGGACCTGGTACCCATATTCGCCTGACTTTTTCCTTTTTCATTTTCTAACCCCAATTCACCTAAACTCGGTTCTTTTTCTCAAGTTCTCTTTACATTCAGATATCTAATATGTATACACAATAATTTAACTCAAACAACTCCAGGGAACAACATATAACCTCAAGGAACTCCTCAGTCTCAACCAAAATTCAACAACAAAAACAATTCAAGAACACACTTCCAGAACATTCAAACTTCCAATCTGTTTAGGACAGCTTCACGCTGAAATAAACATGTTTGCCATGTGGGTGAATGAACCCAATGTTATGAATGCTTCATATACCTCGTAGGATCAAATCCTTGATGAAATCCGCATAAAATTCCTCACGAAGACTACGAATCTTGACTTTCCTCTTCTCTTCTCTCTTGAATTCTTCTCTCTAAAACCCTAACGTGAATTCTTAATTGTGCAAACTAAAACAATTCAGTTTTGACCCTAATTAAATCACTAAAAACGAGTTAAATCAATTGGGTATGGAAAAGACCATAATACCCTTCTAATATCCGGTTTTGACTTTCCTTATCTAGACATCCCGACTTCCAATGGGCATATCTCCCTCATACTAACTCGAAATTGATCAAATTCAGCGACGTTGGAAGATAATTCAAAGATATTTCCTACGGTATCTTGTGGCACACCTAAATCATCATGAGCTAGGAGTTATAATCGTTTAAATTTGACCCCAAAACTCAAACTTAATATAACTTAACTAATTTTTCAGATTTTTCATTCTTTCCAAAATAACTCTTTCTAATTCCAGCTCTTTCACTTAGCGAGGTGTTACAAAAATCTTCTCAAAGCATAAATCTAATTTCAAGAACTCCAATTATCAACTACATTATATTTATGAGTTCAAGAACTCTCATCCTCTTCTATCTCAGGGGAAACATTTAAATAAAACTTGAGATGGTTGGTCATAATAACACTTCAAGTTTATTTTTTATGTTTCTCCATCTGCAACTTCATTGTCAACTTTTACTCCTCCATGTGTTAATCTTGAGTTAGTTTTGAGCCAAAATGCTTAATCTTAAACAATAGTATTCATTTTTTCTTTCTTGTTCAATGCTTGTAATTATTTAGGGAGATCTTCAAATACCTCAAAGTCGTTTGATTTGCCATCATCATGATCACATTGTCTATCCTCTAGTTTCACTTCAAAAAATTTGTCAATTATTTTTTCTATACTTGTGGAATCATAAGAACATGGTTTTCCGCTTTATGAAAATAGCGTAACACCAACATCTGCTCCGGTCCAAGTTACAAACTTTTCTGCTTATTTGGACAAACTATTTTTCTTTTTGAGAAACTAATAGTGCATGCTTTCTCAAACTCGATCAATCTCATTTGAATCTTTTGGTTACACTTTTTGGTCATGTTTTCAATTGAAAAATAATTAAAGAAGAAAAAAAGATATATGGAAAAGATGACAAATTAGCAAAAGATTGATATAAAGTTGATTTGATTCTGAGAAAGCAAGTACTTTTATTTTCTCAAAAGAAAAAGAAAATCATTGCTTTAGTATGTATATAAGCTTGCAACTTGGATTGAAGTACATGTTGGTGTTATTCTTTTTTCACAAGTGTAAAACCATGTCGATATTATTTTGCTAGTAAAGAAAAAATAGTACACAACCTTTTTGTAGTGAAACTAGAAGATCACAACCGTAAACATATCAAGGGAATATCCAATATCGTTGATGCATTTGAAAATCTTCATTAAGAATTTCAATCCATGAATGAGATTGAAAAAAACGAATACTAATGTATAAGATCATGCAACTTGGATTACAAATACCGTTTGATAAACACATATTGGTGGAGATTTTGACAATGAAGTTGCAGATGGAGAATGTTAGAAAAACAAGAAGTATTTTTATGACCTTGCATCTCAAGCTTGATTTAAATGTTGTCCATGAGCCGGATGAGGAGGAAAATTCTTGAACTCATAATTATCATTGAGCGGTTAGTGGAGTTCTTGAATTTTGATCTATAAATGGAGGACACTTTACTAATGATCAAAACTTCTAATATGGTCAATTCAGATCATTCTTATTAAGTTAGTCGTCGTTAGTCTTCAGTCATCCCTTTATCTAATATTTTAAATCAATTTGTTTTAATCTTTAGTCTTTCATTATGTTTTGTCTAGTCTTGATTCAAAAGTCAATTGAGATCGAAATTCCTTATGCACTCATTAATATTCTTTTATCTCCAATGAGGGCGACAAATTTATATATAGGCTAGTTCTCTATAAGATGATAGAATCTCAATAATACGAGTTTTTCTAACATCTATTGACTAGACTGGAAAGTTAAGGATTCAAAGAGAAATTGAGCCTGATTTTTCTGCCTGATTTACAGGTGTTGAAATAGATACACAAATGGGGTTCCTTTCTTTATAAAAAATAAATTTTACCCAATTACACTAGCCTTATAGGTTACTTTCCACAATTCCATTTATTCCTTTTCTGGCTCCAGTTTTGTGTAACCTTCATAAAAAATCAATTGAAATCTTTTATAAGACAATGTGAAAATGATTGACCAAAGAAAGACCTTGTGTAATCATAATGCCACTTCAACATGAAGATGCAAGGCAGTAACTTAGAAAAACACTAGTAGCTTTAGAACATAGCTCTATGAAGTAGGAGTAATAAGAAATAACCCATGGAACTAGTCAAAAGAATGGTGTGTTGGAACTCTTCTATATAAGAATCAAGGATCTAATAAAATCCATAAAACTATCAACATTGCTTAAAGGGGAGTTGTAATGCCAACTAAATAAACTAACTAAACAAATAGCCTACAAAGAACTATTGGGAAATTATTTCCCATCAAAACATCTATAGTTTCTTTCTTTTGAAAAACAGAAAAAACGTAGATGCTGGAATTATATTACAGTTTGTTTTTATGATCTTGTACACCTCGTCATGATATTTAGTTTTCAAAGGCATCTTTGACAGAGAAAAGTGTAACCCATTTCCCCGACCCAATTTATCAAGTCATGATGACACCTATTATAACCCCCCACAGGGTAAGAAAAGTCGGCA
Organism: Solanum lignicaule; assembly: GCA_029582545.1. NCBI lineage: Eukaryota > Viridiplantae > Streptophyta > Magnoliopsida > Solanales > Solanaceae > Solanum > Solanum lignicaule. The sequence goes on along the minus strand of JAJOOF010004896.1, from coordinate 44,658 downwards.
CCCAAAATAATAAGTAATGTACATAATGGTAGAAATAAAGTAGAAGTAGTAAATTAAAAGAGAAAGAAAGAAAAATAGCGGAAGAAATCTAGAAGATATATACAATAGATATTTCCCATAATTTGGAAGTCCCAAGTATAAAGCTACCTAAATAAAAGAGTTAAGTTCCAAAAGTGGACCTAAATACAAAACTAGTACCAAAAATCAAAAGACTAGCTATCCAAAATACTAAAGGAGACAAGTAATTTCAAGATGCCAAGTGCTCTCTCTCGCCTCCGATCCAAGTTGTAGTAGGCTTGATTAATCAATGGGGGTAGCTGGTGCTCGGACCTACTTCATGAAATAGATGCATAGTGTAGCACCCCAAAAATCTAACGAACTAAGCTAGAGCCTAACACATAAACTAGTAGCCTAAATAGGGTTGAACGTAAATATTAGAGTCCTAAAATAACCTCCCTAACTTAGAACAAGTGTGTTAGGACCTAAACGTCAAGGTATGACCCCCTCAAGGACCAACCAAGTGTCCTTGAGAAGGGCCTTGGTTTGCAGCTAAAAAACTGTTTGAAGGCAGTCACCCACGAAGTGGGCACCCACGCCTTGTGGGTGGAATCACGCCCCATAGGTGGGGTCATGAGTCAAATCTAGAATTCCCCCAAATCTCCAAGTACTTGAAAGAAACTACGAGCGTGCAGTATGGTCTGTAGACCCACTCACACCCTGTGGGTGGGTCTCATGAGTGGGGGGGCTGAGTTGGCCAAAAGGAGAGGTTGTAGACCCAAACCATGGGCCTGCTGGATGTGGCGTGAGCCCACCCACGGTCCGTGGGTTTGTTGACGTAGGTCACATCTGAAGCTTGCCTAGGTTCAGCCACTTGAGGGTTAAGTTAGTAATTTCCTAATTAATTAGTTAATGATTGGGGATGGTTTTTATTGAATTATTAGACATATTTTAGATATTATAAACCATTAAACACCTCATTTACACCTTGTAACTCATAAGACTCAAATCATAACCAATTCCACTGTCAAAATATTCTCTCTGTAGAAACTCCATTGAAGAGAAAGAACAGGGTTAAGCTTAGGGTTCAAGGAGCAACCTTTCTTCTTCAATTTCATGTGGGATCTCTAATAAAGGTATGGTAGTCTTGATTATGGATAGTTTCCTTCCATAAAGACCTTCGAAACTCTATTTCTCAAAGTTGAAATTGTCCAAAACCTAGGGTTTTTAATCTATGGCATGGATTCACTTTCAAAATGATCTGAATATGTTTATTGTCTTATAGTATGATCCAAATGATTTATTACTACTGTTTTCATAAAGGAATCGTCCAAGAATTCATGAATTTCTAGGTTTCCCTAAATGGGATCTTGAAGCATGAATATGGGTCTTTCTTAGTAGATTGTGTTCGAATTATGAATGTGATGGATTGCTTACTTGGATTAGGTTATTATAAATTTTCAATGAAGAAATTATAGAGATATTGATGAATCACGATCCATGACCCTTGTAGGGTAATTTGTGAGGATTTTTTCTATGTTGATGAAGATTGTCTATAAGCTTATGATTCACATAGAAAGTGTAGACTCAATGACTATGGTGTAATTGTGGTATTGATTTAAAGATCACCTTCCCCTATACCCTTACACATGATTATGCATGAAGTATGTATGTTTATGATAAGCTTGTTGTGTTGATTAAAAGGCTATTCTTATGAACACACTATGAATATGATGTGAAAGGTTTACTCACATGTTGATGATTCTATGGTTGAAAGGACATTCTCACCTAATGAATCTATGAGCTATTATGATATTTTGTTTGTTTGAGTGCCTAGTGCATTCTCTCATGAACATGAACTTAAGTAAAGACATAATATGAATTTAAAGGGAATTATGCTTAGCACCGAGTGGATATGAGTATGACATGGGTTCCTTCACGCTAGTAGTCCGGGTTCCCAAAATGGTTATCTCATGAGATGGAAACCTCCACGTTAGTAGTCCGAGTTTCTAGTAGCAATCTTCTTATCCCATGATTATGTGCCCACATAGGTATTTAGCTAGTGGATTCATCTAAGAGCTAATATGTTAGCTCTACCTTAGAAAAGTAGGACACCTCTTTTCGGTGTAGGGGTATAACATCGGACTCCATGTAGCTTACATGGTCTATGTCAGTTAAGGCTATATTTTCCTATTAGATAAGAATATGAATTATGACAAGAACATGAACTATAGCTATGACTTCTTAAGATGTACTACTTAGTATGAGTGGGGGTATGAGACTCCATTTGTACAGTGCAGAAGTAGGCTTGAAGACTGGGTGTGGTAAGGTTCTCTCATGCTATGAATACTTATGAATTATGCATGTATGATATGTATTGTTGTTAAGGATGACTTTACTTGCTACAAGTGATGAATATAAATATTTCACTGTCTATGAATAATGGCTAATGATGAGGTAAAGGTATGATATGCATGATGTTGCTGAACTAAAAGTGGTACTTTGCATTTGTTACAGTTATGTGATCTTGCCTTTGCATTGCACTAGTATAGCTTTGGGTTGCTTATGATATGGTTTGACTTATGTTTATTCACAAATGCGCATGATGGCTTTTAAGTATGATAAATGCATGGGTTTGAACTAAATGTCCCTTTTTAACCATGTTTTAAGGATTTTTATGCATGGCTTCCATACTTAGTACAATATTTGTGCTAAGCCATATTTCTACATTTTCTTATAAGTGTAGGTTCCGGTCATTAAGGTATATTTCTCCTTTCAAGCAGAGCTTGGGTTGACTATTCTCCAAGCTTGGTGAGTCCTCATGGTTTGAGGACAAGACATAATTAATCTCTAGTTTCTAGCTTACTTTCTATCTTCAAGACTATGTTGTAAATGGCTTTGACCCTAAGATTGTATTCGATAATATTAGATGGTGATTGAGACAAGGTCTACACTCATATTTATGTTGTGATGAAAAAGACTTTGATTGTAAAAAGTTTAAATTCCTCATCGTTTCTATTACTTATTTTTATGTTTATGACTAAATAGGAACTTCTTGAAGTGGTTTTCACATTTGAGAAATTTCAATCCTACTAGCTTGGTACTAAGGTCATAGTGCATACTGACCATTCTGCATTGAGATATTTGATGTCTAAGAAGGATGCAAAACTGAGGTTGAGTAGATGGGTGTTGTTTCTATAAGAGTTCGACTTTGAGGTGAAAGATAGAAAGGGGATAGAAAATCAGGTTGCCGATCACTTCTCCAGATTGGAGGAAGAAGCTATGCTCAAGCTAGGAGATGGGGCTGAAATTAATGATGCTTTTTTGGATGAACAAGTATTGGCTGCTTCTCATGATCTGATTCCTTGATTCACAAACTGTGCTAACTACTTGGCAACTGATCTGGTGCCATCAGATTTGTCGTTTCACCAAAGGAAAAAGTTTATGCATGATGTGAATAAGTTTTTTTGGGATGAGCCTTATTTGTACCGTAGTTGTGCTGATGGGATTATTCATCGTTGTGTGCCCGAGGTTGAGATGTTGAGTATACTAGAGGCATGTCACTTATCGTCTATTTGTGGGCATCATAGTGGTATTCAGACCGCACATAAAATTTTGCAATGTGGGTATTACTGGCCTACCATCCACCAAGATGCTCATGATTTCTCCAAGTCTTGTGATCGTTGCCAAAGAGAAGGAGGAATTTTAGGGAGGCAAGAGCTTCATATGAATCCGATATTGGTGATAAAGTTATTTGATGTATGGGGCATTGACTTTATGGACCCATTTGTGAGTTCACATGGGATGAAGTATATTCATGTTGCATTTGATTATGTGTCGAAGAGGGTGGAAGCAGTTGCGCTTTCCAAAAATGAAGGTAAAATTGTCACCGCAGTCCTTAAAAATAATATCTTCTCCAGATTTGGTATATCTAGGAAAATTATTAGTGATGTAGGTTCCCACTTCTGTAATAAGTTGTTCAAGGCGCTACTTGAGAAATATGGAGTCCACCACAATGTAGCCACTACTTACCATCCGTAGTCTAGTGAGCAAGTTTAAGTGTCCAATAGAGAGATCAAGAAGATTTTGGTTAAGTCTGTGAATGCGAATAGAACTGATTGGTCGAGGAAGCTTGATGATGCTCTATGGGCTTATCGCACCGCAATCAAGACTCCCATAGGTATGTCCCCCTACCAACAAGCTCAAGTCCAAGTGGATCGGGCCATTCATAGTTACTCAAGTGTTTCCACATGGAGCGGTCGAGCTCGAGACCAATGTTGGAACAAGATTCAAGGTGAACTCATAAAGAATCAAGGTCTACATGGGAAAAGAAGAGAATTTGCAAGAGCTGGTGGAGGCATACTACCATGATGATGTCTGAGTAATCAAGAGGCTTGAATCGTGCCACGACATTAAATCAAGCGCTGCTTGGGAGGCAACCCAAGATGTACAATCTAGCAAACTATAGGTTTTTCTTTTCTTTGTTTAGTGACTTTCTGTAATTTTAGATTGGTATTTTATCTTTGTTTTAGTGTTGGCTAGATATAGCATAGGGTCAGTGTCTAAAAAGTGTCTAGAAAATGTAAAAAGAAAGACCTAACGGTTGCTACATGTGAAGGGATGAAAAGCAAAATCTGCAGAAAAAGATCTATTGCAGAGGTCTACGAACCTCATCGACGGTCCGTGGTCTAATCCACGGATCGTGAATGGTGTTTGTAGACCCAGGTAAATCCTCTTTCTAAGTGTTGAGTGACCTACGGACCCGACCTACGGTCTGAAGGTCGACCTACTGCCCGTCAACTGGGTTTTGTAGGTCCAAACCTAGGGTTCGCCCGACTCAGACTTGGACAGTTTTTAAATTAAAAGCCCTTCATCTTATATTTATCCCCCACAAGCAAAACTCCCTCCCAACCATTTTAACCCTTTCCTCTCCCAAAATCACTCCATTAAACTCCCAAATCCCACAGATCACTCCATAATCATTTCCTTATATTCCCATATCACTTTCCCTCTTCTTAAATCCTCATCTCCCTCTCCCCAACGATTCCAATGTCTGTGTTTGGCGTCGAAAGGTTAGCCCAAAGGTCTAAGGATTTCATTTTCATCACACAATCACCCACTTTGGATACTTGTAAGGTAACATACTTCACTTTAACTTTGAATTTCGGTATTCATTGTTCAATACATGAAGTCACGAAGTGGGTCTTAACCTTGCTTGTATGAGATTGCATGATAAACTAGATTAGAAACACCCTTGGGTTGATAGAATGTGATTATGTTGTCTTTGGAAGCAAATAGATTAGATAAAATAGTCTAACTTGCAGATTCGACTTTGGCTTCCTATTATTGTATGCAATACATGTTAAATAATGAGTAATCGGAGCCCTAGGGATGACAAACTATCATAAATTGTGTTGAAATGCATGATTAGACTTAGGATGTATGTGTGAAAGTGCCAAAAATGGTTTAAACATGAGGCATGTCTGATACCTGGCTCACACTTGACCCACGAGACCCCTTCTACGGCCCGTAGGTCAACCTACGGACCATAGATCAGGTCCGTGGGTCTGTTACACATGAAAAATCCACCAAGTGTGGAACCATGGAGGTGGACTACAGTCCGTAGGTAAACCTACAGACCGTTATGCACAACCGTGGTTCCCATCAGAGCCCAACCTTTTGGGAACTCTGACCTATGTAGGGGTCCCATGAACCGTAGGTACCCACCGTTGGTGACTATTGAAGCTGCGGTCTGAATTTTTTTTTGTTTTTTGTTTTGTTTTGTTCTTTGTTCTAAATTGTTTTTGAGTGTGTTATTAGTTTATTTTGGTACTAATTATGCCTCCAAAAGTACCATGGCCCCAAAGAAAGTCCCGACCTTCGCACCAAGAGGAAAGTCCAATCGGTTGCACCAAGCTCCCAACTTATTGATGAAGCTACTGATACGGAGACTGATCCCGCTTATGTTCCACCTACCACCAGGACCTCCCCTACAGCACCCCGTACTACCCGAAACCAATCTCAGCCGGTGGTTCTCGACGTAGTCACTGCTTCCAGTTTGATAATGAGGATACACTGATCGGGTCACCGACTTGTTCTGCTTCTGGCTGTGAGTCCGCCTCTGCTTCCAGCTCCGGTTCCAGCTATTAATCCGAGTCAAGTTCAAATGGTAGAGCTGCCTCATCTGATGAGGCTACTAGTGCGGGGGATATTATAGTGCCACCGAACACCGACCCTGCAACAGTTGCGGAGGAGCCAAATAGGTGGTGTGTAGATTGTCAGTGGCAGATATACAGGGATGCCAATATGATAACTGAGAAGAGTAGGATGGATTGATTAGTTACTGATGAGTGTCGGGTTCTTACAGGCAGCTTGCACGTCGCGCCCGCTATTCACGAGCTCTTCAAGAGACACAGGTGCAACTGAATGACATGTAGCCCAGGGTCATCAGCGAGGAGATCGTGAGGGAGTTCTATGCTTCCTACGTAGCCACTCTCCAAAGTTCTATTGAAAAATGGGCCAAGCCCAACACCCAACCTCCACTCACATCTACACTCTTTACGGCCCGGGTCACACTCTAGCGAACAACACGGGGGATTTTTATTATCGTTGATATATAGTGAGGAGCGGGGATTTCCAGAGAAATGCAGAGCAGAGGGAGAGTCTATTATGCTATTTAGCCCATCACCTTGCCATAGACAGAGAGCACGTCGAGTGGGTCAGCAACCCAAGTCTAGGCATCAAGAAGGCCACTTTGGCTTTTGTGGCCAAATTATTCTGGCTATTGGTGCGGAACAGGGTGTCTCCTAAAAAGTCGGACAATGTTCTTACTTGGGACCGCGCGGTTATGGTAGCAACATTGGTTGCAAGGTTGAAGATGGACTTTGCCCACATGATTATTGCGGAGATTCATGAGAGGGCCTTCAAGGCCATCACTACTTACCCCTTTCCATGACTTATTTTTTAGTTGTGTAGTGATTCTAGAGTGTCAGTCTGGCATTGAGATAAATTGATTCAGGTGACCAAGACCCTCGATATAGGCCTGATTCGCGATGAGGCGAATGTTGCGGCACCAGAGAGCCATAGGTTCAGGTGCCTCCACTGGGAGTAGACTTAGTTGCCGATGTGGAGCAGATGTAGGGTGATGATTTTTCCCCTCCAGTCCCCATTGAGGATGCTCCGGCTGCCAGTTAGGCCCCTAGCTTCTCTAAAAACACTCCCTCTTCATAGTTTTTGCCATGCCCTTGGCTCGAGTATAGAAGTTGGAGGCCTAGATGGCCTCATTACTCCAGCTTATTAGACCTTGGATGCAGAGACCGATTGACGAGTCTTCGACTAAGGTGGAGTAGCAGATGGAACAGATGATGGATCGAAAGGTTCATGTCATGCACCAGCGCCTTGACGCATTTGAGCTGCGTATCTTAGAGCGACCAGCCCCCACCATAGATGTCTCTACTTTACAGACAAATCTAGCTAGTCTCTGGGCTGATCTTGACACTCTCCTAGCTCCACCAGAGATTATGCCCGAGTCGGCCTCCACAACACCGGTTGATAATACGGTGTTCGATGCTCTATTTAGGGATGAGATGCCGCCTCTACCTACTTTTTCCTGTCATGTAGGGAAGCACCCATTCCAGTCGGGCTTCTGATGCTTCTGAGGTCGAAAGATCTAGTAAGAGGGAGCACCAAGAGACTGAGGCGGCTTAGAGGGCATCGATCGTTGATGAGGAGTTGTGTTACTAAAGACTTAGGGAGATTAGTACTGGTGCCTCAAGCAGTGTGAGCACCACTGATGGTGCGGTGAGAGTGGTTGATAGCACTACTGAGGGTGCTATATTTGTTGATATGGCCACTACTGAGGGTGACCCAAGTGTTGATCCAGCGTGCTCCAGAAAACCAAACCCACCCACTTGTTGATAAGTCTTCAGCGCTACGCGCCACAGGTTTGCTTCACCCGACCCTTTATTCTTTACTTTTTGTACATTCGGGACAATCACTCTATATTTTTTTTGGGGTGGGGGTAAATGGATTGTGAGTGATAGGGTGAAATTGAGTAACCCAACTCATAATCCTCTCCTAGGGTTTTTTTGCTTGTGTTCTTTTCCCCCAACTGTTTTAATTTCTGTTGAACCGGCATGTGTTAGGATTGTATGTGTAGAAGCATGAGAAAGAATGAAACATGTTGGCATAATCAAGAATGACCTGTTCAAAATTTGTGATATGTGCTAAAATCAGTAGGCTAGAATGAGTTGAATGTGTTGGATCTGAGTATAGCATGATAAAGAACCAATTTGATCTCGTGACTTAAGCTAAAACTTGAACTTGGTAATCTGATAATCTGATAATAAAACAAGGTGCCAAGAGTGTCTGAGGATAGTTGAATGTTCAGACAACTTTGTGCCAATCTAGAACTTGCCCCGTTGGTCCTGCTAGGATATTCTAGGCTAGACATTGGGAAGTGATCATAGGCCATTGTTCAAATTAGTCCACTTAAAACTAAAATGATCTAACCTAATGGTAGCATTATTCCCTTCTGATCGAAATATTTGAGCCTAAAATTGACCATTTCTTTTGATTCACCTAACTCACCTTCCTTTAAAATATTGTATTGGCCCCAATCCCTCCTTAAACATGTGCACCTTGACTTAGACCAAAAGCCTAAGTTGAGGGTGGATAAGTCAAAAGTGACCTTGATCTTGGCCCTGGTCCGACATTGGGCATTTTGCACCTCAACTAATGCAAAATGCATAAGTTGAGGGTGGCTATGAAAGAGGAAACTAAATAAAAGAAAGGTATGAGAAGAGTTGTGTGATGAAAAGAGAAGAAAAACGAGGATGTGACTTTGTGCAAAAAGAAGCAAAAAAAATAAAAAGTGTTGAAAGAAACAAAAGAAAAATGAAGTGAAAGAAAAAGAATAAAGTGTGAAATAATAGTCATAAAATCAAAAGTCACATCCATGTTGCAAAAAATAAGGGAAAGAAAGTGAAATGAAAAGATGCCAAAAATAGGTTAAGAAAGAGGTAAATAGCCAATGTAATGTCAAGGAGGGCAGAAAGTTACTAAAAAGTATCCAAATGTACCATACCTGACACTAAGCCTACATTATAAGCTAAGAAAGTCCTATAGTGATCCTAGCAACTAGTTTGGAGAGTTTAAGTAGTGAAAATAAGGGCAAGCCTATGGTATTGAGCACTAACTGTACTTAAAGTTAATTCTGAGCATGAGTGTTGAATGAATCCTTGTACTCAAAATCATATTCATTGTGTGAAAAGGGATTTCGTTCGAAGTAAGGGCACTAGTTACATTGTCGGAGAGTTGGTACCTTGGTGATAGTGAAACAATGCATGTTATGTGTCTATTGGTCGATCTTTGTCATATCTTGATCCGCATGAGTTAGCTTGTTAAGTCTAAGAGAAAAGATTTGCACTCAAAAAGGGAGTCGGGATAGAAAGCCATGTGATAGCTTGTGCTTGAATGTCTGCTTCTATACAAGTTTCGTCTAGAGTCTTAGTGCATCGCTTGAGGAAAACCAATGAATTTAAGTTGAGGTTGTTGATATACTGTGAGTTTACGATATTTTTAATACATTTCACATAAGAGTTGTGTGTGTCTAGGGTCATTTTGTATTAGAACTAATGATTATTGTACTATATTTGTAGGAAATAGACTTGGACGAAGTTGAGAGAGACACCAACTGAATTTCTGCAGAAGGAGCCATCTACGAAGGTGACCTATAGACCGTAGGTCCAGTCACGCTCCGTAGGTTGGTATCGTAGATGGAGCATCAAGGAAGTGTTGACCTAGTGTGGAACCACGTAAGCCATTGACGGACCATAGGTCGACCTACGGGCCGTCCCCCACATCCGTTATTTGTATCAGAAAGTTTGAGTTCTAGTACCTAATGAAAAAGTCTAAGTGTAGAACCATGAGAGGAGACCCACGGACCGTAGGTCAACCACAGTCCATTCTACAGGTCCGTCGTTTGCATCAAAACGTTGAAGGTTCCAAGATTCTGAGAAATTGTCTAAGTCCTGAGCCACGGAAGGGACCTACGAACCATAGGTAGATCCACGGTCCGTAGGTCAGGCTCTTCGATTGAAGCCGCGTCCAGTAGTTTATTTCCTTATTTTGTTTCCTTTTTGTTTAGGTCTATGTTTTCTATAAATAGGGTATGTAAACCTCGTTTTTAGAGGTTAGACTTTATTATTAACTTTTAGTTCTTGGTGTGTTCTTGGGATTTAACTTGCAAACAATAGCAATTTAATTTCCTAATTTCGGTTTATAAAGATTCTTGCTTTGAATTTCAATTGAAGATTTCTGGTTTCTTCTACTCATTGCGTAAGTTTATGAATTCTTCTTCTAAAAATATGAATTGTGTTCTTGCTACTATGGGTAACTAAATCCACAACTAGGGTTGTGGGAACCATGATCAATAAATAGAGTATGAATAGTAACTAAGTAATTCTTGAATAGTGTTATTGCATGCAGTGATAATTCTTTCGTTTAGAAGTCTTTTTAACGGTGCGGAACGTTAGAACTCGCCTTGTTGCTACTTGCCGGACCAAGGAGGTAGTTAATAAGAAAAGAATTATCAATAGAGATTTAGTGTGATACTATCTAATAGTCTAATGTCAATTGGTGCGAGGGTGAAAACTAATTCATACATTGATGTGATGTCTAATATGAGGTAAAGGTAAGGGTTAGTAAATTATTTATGCGTAGCCAGACCAAGGTTTCGGGTGAATTTCTCTATATGCCGGACCAATGATTTAGAGATACATAACTTACCACTTTGCATGTGACAAATTAGAAAAGGATTACTATTACTAGGATTACCGCGTTATGAGCTTATGGGGAACACATACACCCTAGTTACTTTTTTCTCATTGATAAAAACTAAAGTTTGAATCTTGCTCACTTATTTTCTCAACTATAATTGGTTATTTGTTACACAAAACCCCCCCCCCCCCACTTTACTTACTTGTCTCAGAAATAAGTTGACTAAATGAATATAAAGTAAGTTAAGTTTAAGTCTAAACCATATTCCTAGTGGGATCGACCTAAACCTTCAAGTGGAGTTCTTTACTTGATAACGATCACTTATACTTCATTAGGGAAGTGTAATTTGTGTTTATCAGTACTCAGAAGCAACACCATTCTATTTGGGTCATTGTAGATAGAATGACAAAATCAACCCACTTTATTCCCGTCAAGATTTCATTTTTGGTGGAAGACTATGCCAAGTTGTACATCAAAGAGATAGTGAAGTTGCATGGGGTCTCTTTGTCTATTATTTCGGATCGAGGTGCTCAATTTACTTCACATTTTTTGGAAGGCATTCCAAAAAGGGCTTGGTACTAACATCAAGTTTAGTACGACCTTTCATCCTCAAATGGATGGTCAAGCGGAACGTACCATTCAAACCGTAGAGGATATGTTGAGGGCGTGTGTCATAGATTTTAAAGGTAATTGGGATGACCATGTACCGTTGGTAGATGGTCTAATTTGTCCCGAACTAGTTTATGAGGCCATTGAGAATGTCCGACTCATTATAGAGAGGTTGAAGATGACCCAAAGTCGGCAGAAGTCTTATGCCGATGTTAGAAGGAGGGATCTAGAATTCAAAATTGGTGATTGCGTCTACTTGAAAATCTCACCCATGAAGGGTGTGATGAGGTTTGGCAAAAAAGGGAAACTTAGTCCCCGGCTTGTGGGCGCCTATCAAATTTTAAAGCGTATTGGGAAAGTTGCCTAAGAATTTGACTTGCCAAATGAATTAGCCCTGGTTCACCCAGTATTTCATGTTTCTATGCTAAAAAAGTGTTTTGGGGATCCGTTATCCATTATTCCTCTAGAAGGGTTAGGTGGTAATGAGAGCCTTTCCTATTAGGAGGTTCCGGTGGAGATCCTTGACTGACAAGTCAAGAGATTGAGAAATGAGAAAGTAGGTGTTATGGAGGAATCATCTAGTTGAGGGTGCTACATGGGAGGCCGAGGCCGATATGAATTCCCACCATCCTTATCTTTTTCCTCCTAGTCCTATCCAAGCTTGAGGTAAGAAGTTCTCTTGAGTTTGGTGGTTTAGGAGTCATATGTGCTATATGTGTCCTTCATGATTTTTCCCATATGATATGCATGTTTTTGTGGGAATTCATACTTAGCATAAATTGAGTTTTCATGATTTATATGTTCCTCATGTTGATTTGCAATTTTTAGTATGATGAGTGCATAGTTGACTTCATGAGATGTTTTGATAAACATGCTTAGTTATGCTTGTGATGAAATGACATATTGACTCCATGATATTGTGTTGAGCTTGCCTTAAGTTGGAGAAGGTAGTTACTCCCATTTTTATGTGAATTGATGAGTTTCATGCATATTGGGTTGGTAGATGTAGTTTCTACTTTCTTGTATTGCATTGGCCATTTTTTGAAATGGAGTTGAGGTTTCCTCCTTTTGAATAGTGCATGAAGTGAATAGTGCATTTGTAAGTTGTGCACATTGTTGATGTTTCATGCATGATGGGCTTCAAGTCTTGAGTTTTAAAATTATTTTGGTGTATAGATCATCATTCGAGAACAAATGCTCCTAAGGGGGAGATAATATAACACCCCGAAAATCTAAAGAACTAAGCTAGAGCCTAACATGTAAACTAGTAGGCTAAACGAGGTTGAGCGTAAAGATTATAGTCCTAAAATAACCTCCCTAAGTTAGTACAAGTGTGTTAGGACCTAAACATCAAGGAATGAACCTCTAAGGACCAACCAAGGGTCCTCGAGGAGGGCCTTGGTTGCAGCCAAAAAGTTGCCTGAAGGCAGTCACCCACGAAATGGGCACCCACACCCCGTGGGTGGACTCACGCCCCGTAGGTGGGGTCGTGTGTCGAGGCTAGACCTCCCCCAACTCTCCAAGTCTCTGAATGAAACTACGAGCATCCAGTACGGTCCGTAGACCCACTCAAGCCCCGTGGGTGGGGTCTCGTGAGTGAGGGGCCTGAGTTGGCCAAAAGGAGGGGTTGCAGACCCAAACCACAGACCTGTAGGACGGGGCGTGAGCGTACCTACGGTCCGTGGGTTGGTGGGCGTAGGTCACACCCGGAGCTTGCCAAGGTTCGGCCACTTGAGGATTAAGTTAGTAATTTCCTAATTAATTAGTTAGTTATTGGGGACAATTTTTTATTGAATTATTAGACATATTTAAGATATTATAAACCATGAACAACCTCTTTTACACCTCATAACTCATAAGACTAAAATCATAACCAACTTCCCTCTCCAAATATTCTCTCTCTAGAAACTCCATTGAAGAGTAAGAACAAGGTCAAGCTTAGGGTTCAAGGAGCATTCTTTATTCTTCAATTTCGTGTGGGATCTCCAATCAAGGTATGGTAGTCTTGATTTATGGATAGTTTCCTTGCATAAAGCCCTTCAAAACTCTATTTCTCAAAGTTGAAATTCTCTAAAAGCTAGAGTTTTCAATCTATGGCATGGATTCACTTTCAAAACGATCTCAATGTGTTTATTGTCTTACATTATTATCCAATTGATATATTACTATTGTTTTCCTAAAGGAATCATCCAAGAATCCATGAATTCCTAGGTCTCCCTAAATTGGATCTTGAAGCATGAATATGGGTCTTTGTTACTAGACTGTGTTCGAATTATGAATGTGATGGATTTCTTAATTGGACTAGATTATTATACATGTTCAATGAAGTAATTCTAGAGATATTGATGAATCATGATTCATGACCTTTGTAGGGCAATTTGTATGGATTTTTCCTATGTTGATGAGGATTGTCTATAAACTTATGATTCACATAAAAAGTGAAGACTCAATGACTATGGTGTAATTGTGATATTGACTTAAATATCACCTTCCCCTGTACCCTTACACATGATTATGTATGAAGTATGTATGTTTATGATAAGCTTGCTGTGTTGATTGAAAGGTTATTCTCATGAACACTTTATGAATATGATGTGAAAGATTTACTCACATTTTGATGATTCTAAGGTTGAAAGGACATTCTCACCTAATGAATCTATGAGCTATTATGATATTATGTTAGTTTGAGTGCCTAGTTTGTTCTCTAATGAACATGAACTTAAGTAAATAATTAATTTGAATTTAAAGGGAAATATGCTTAGCACCGAGTGGATATAAGTATGATATAGGTTCCTTCACGCTAGCAGTCCAGATTCCCAATATGGTTATCTCATGAGATGGAAACTTCCACGTTAAAAGTCCGGATTTCTAGTAGAAATATCTTTATACAATAACTATGTGACCACATAGGTAATTCCCTAGTGGATCCACCTAAAAGATAATATGTTAGTTCTACCTTAGGCAAGTAGGACACCTCTTTTCTGTGTGGGGGTAGAACACAGATTCCATGTAATTCATATAGTGTATGCCGGTTAAGGCTATATTTCCCTATATGATAAAAATATAAATTATGACAAGAACATGAACTGTAGCTATGACTTCTTAAGAGGTACTACTTAGTATGACTGGTGGTGTGGGACTCCATTTGTACATTGTACAAGTAGGCTTCAAGAGTGGTTGTGGTAAGGTTCTCTCATGCTATGAAGACTTATGAATTATGCATGTATGATATTTATTGTTGTTAAGGATAACTTTACTTGCTATAAGTTATGAATATGAATATTGCATTGTGTATGAATAATGGCTAATGATGAGGTCAAGGAATGATATGTATAATGTTGGTGATCTAAAAGTGGTACTTGGCATTTGGTAGGGTTTTGGGATCTTGCCTTTTCATTGCACTAGTATATCTTTGGGTTGCTTATGATATGGTTTGACTTATGTTTCTTCACAAATGTGCATGATGGCTTTTAAATGTGATAAATGCATGGTTTGAACTAAATGTCCCTTTTTAACCGCATTTTAAGGATTTTTATGCATGGCTTCCATACTTAGTATTGTGCTAACCCATATTTCTACATTTTCTTATAAGTGTAGGTTTCGGTCGTTGAGGTATACTTCTCCTTTCAAGTAAAGCTTGGGTTGACTATTCCACATGGTTCGAGAACAAGACATTATTCATTTCTAATTTCTAGCTTACTTTCTATCTTCAAGATTATGTTGTAAAGGGCTTTGGCCCTAAGATTGTATTCGATTGTATTAGATGGTGATTAAGACAAGGTCTAGGCTCTTATATTTCTCTTATGACAAAAAAAGACATTGATTGTAAAAAGTTTTAATTCCGCATCATTTCTATTACTTATGTTTAAGATTATTCTAAGAGCTTGTATAAGACCCCTTCGGGGTCAAGTACACCTTGTTACGTCTAAGGGGTACCCTTGAGTCGTGACACATAGTGTTGCCTAAGTACAAAAATAATAGGTACAAGTAGGTATCCCAGGCTGACTAAGCAGGAAAATTAAAAATAATATGAAATGATAGAATTTAGACACAAACAGAGATCAAAACAGGATTATAAAAAAGCATACGAGCATACTAAAAGAGTTAAGTACAACTAAGCTAAACCTAACTGGACCCTCATAAGCAAGGAAGGTACACTCATGCAAAAATTTAAATAAACCCAAATGGATCCCACATGTCTAACAAGTACACAAAATGTCTAAATCTACTAGGAATAAGATGTATTGAGTGCAGATCAGGAAAAAGTGAAGACCGGACCTCTAAATTGTGAATAACCTCCAAGTAACTAGTTAGAGCCACCCGACTAAAGAGGCAAAGCCCGGACCTCTAACTGCAGTTAAATCTCCCAGGGGTGTAAGTTGTATCCGTTAGTGTGTCGACTCCTACAGGATAGGACCATACCTTTAATATGCAAAGTGCAGTAATCAACTTTGTAGAGGATAATGAGAAGCATGACCGACCTTTAAAAAATTACTAGAAAAGGTTGTCGAATGATCTCATGACATCCATCATCAAATAACCACCATGGAAACAGGTCCACTCCCAAGTAATATAACAACATTCCAAGCTTAAAGCCAATTCCAGTCCCAAGTTGCCAAGCTCGGCCAAAAATCCCAAATGTAATATATAGTGTAGTAGAAAAAGGGAGAGTGGATAGAAGGTCATCAAAGTTGAGTCTATGCCTAAATTAAGGCTCATTCTATTAGACTCAATTTTGCTATACAAGTCTACAAGGAGCTAATCTATCTAAATCGATGTCAAAGTATAAATAAGCCCAAAAAGTCTCCACCAACCATAAGTGTATGGAAAGCACTAGTCTAATCCTAGATTAAGAACAACCATTGTCAAACATACACCTCCGATGTCAAACAAATCTAACCACAAAGTAACGATGATAAAGAATCACTATAGCACACATCACATCCCAAAAATCTCAAATATAAGCCTAAAACATGATTTGTAAGAACGGTAACATGATGAACCAGGCATCTTTAAGATTAATCTAAGGGAGGGGAAGTTGAAGCTTACTGAGAGGCTGACCACGCACACTCTGAATCACTGTTTCAAAGATCTCCCATTTTGTTCGACATTCAAATACTTCCATGCTATCAAAAATAGAATCAAAACATTAACACGATCATTTATACACAAGATTGAATAAAATTGAAGATGGGCCAATTTTGGAGTCAAAAGTAGAATCATGGAACCCATACTAGAATTCTGGAAATGACTACGTCAGAAGACCCTAAACAGTCCCCTGAACTTGTATTACCAATTGAACAGATTTTGGAGTCTCGGATACTTTAAACAACCACGTACATTAAAATTCACATTTAAGAACAATTAACTAAGCTCAGACGATCCCTATACAAGTAAATTTACCTCTACCAGAGAAACTCCAAAAAATTTCAATCACACACCCACATATTCTTAGGCTCCACAATCACACATGAATTTGAATCACTTAAAATAGAGTTGAAATGAGAGAGAAATTGTTGTTCCATATTTGAGGCTCCACCAAAGGGTATGTCTTAATTTAAAAGAATAGACCCCGACTCCTCCTTGTGAATGTGGCAGGGCCCAATAAATGCATCAAGGGCCCATCGATCGTGGCTTGCAGAGTACTGGGGCTTCACAAACGTGGCAAGGGATCCCGTAAATATAGGCTCCTTGAACACGGAAGCTAGGGTTCCTGGACTTTGTGAACAAGGCCAAGGCCTATGAATGTGAAAGACATATTTGATTGCACAAGATGATGCATATCAGCTGCTTTTGGCAAATTTTAAATCATTGATGGAGTATGGGGTGTTCGGAATTCATTCGGAACCCCTGGCACTCAAAGAAGATATATTATCCCATCATATTTTATATTCTGGACTAAATAGAGCAGTAGAAACTTCCATATGAGTTCGTCTTGAAAAAAAGTGGGGGCCATACAAAACCTCCATTTTAAAGCTAAAATCTATAAGGGACCTCAAAATTAGACGAAGAGCCTCGAAATCTGCAGGAGGGTCATTCTAGACTAAACTAGACAATCTATAGCTCACTGCGATATTGAAATTCTCATTTGGGAATGTTTACAAAGAATGTTGACCAAGGTCAAACTTTGGCCAAAACATAAAAGTTAACATACCTAATTGCACAAACTGACACTGAAAGCCTCGAGAGTGATACCGACCACACCACTAGCCTAAAATAACCCTTTTGGAGCTGATGGAACTATCGATATTAGATTTTGAGGATATCTGCCTGAACTTTTGAGCGAAATCGATTGTTCAAGGTTCAAAAGCTCTAAAACATAGAAATTTGCATAAAACCCAAATGTATGACCAAGTGACCGAATTGTTTGTCCCATAAAGTAAAAAATAACTTGAGGTCACTATAGTAATGTTCAAAATGACAAATAGAAGGCATTAACACATAAATGACCTGGAGGGTCATTACTCCCATTTGAGACAAAGCATTCAAAGGAAGAGCTACTAAGCATTATAGTGCAACGAGAGGTTATGCATAATTTCATTGGTTTGTTTGCACAGGTAGAATCCTTGGATAAGGATAATGCCTCTCTTTTTGAGTCTATCTAGGATCAGACATGCACCTTTTTAGGGGTCCAGGTAAAACAATTAATTTCTTGAGGCTGTCTAGTTCTCCCAATATGTTTGTGGGCCCATCGTTAAGCACACCATTCACATGCCATTCTAGTTTGTATCACTCTTTCAAAGTGTAATTAGACTTATTTCTATTTGGTGCTGTGTCGAAGTTGTACCCTCTAGTAAAACAAACAGATGGAAGAGCTCATTAACTTCCTAGTCTTGATGATTCCTTTTGAAAGTAGTTGCATTTATTGTTACTTTCTTGCCTTGATTAGCCTTGACTGCATTTATCGAATCTTCTAATATGATCAAATCTCGCCTTTGTTATTAATTTAGTTGTACTTAATCCTCACTCATCAATTCATATGAGGTTTTGCCTTAAAATTAAAGTTTATGAAGTTCTTTTCTTATTTAGTCAACTTTTACATTTTTATATCTTTAGTTTCAACGATGTTTGCTATTGTCTAGTTTCATAAGTCATAAATCTTTTATTGAACAATGTAAATGTGATGGATCCACGAAAACTATCTTCCAGTCATTATTACACTTCGATCACAAAGTTATATAGATAAATTGAATATAAAGCCAAATGCAAAACAACTATGTTTACATTTATTTACATATATAATGTTACTTATTTGTTAGGTGTACATTTTCTCCAAATGCGACTAAAAAAAAATATGTACACCTATAGCTCAATAAAATCTTATAATATGATGTTACACCCCCCCTCCTCCCTCGGGTAAAGTCCTCATTAATATCAATCACAAAACATCCCAATTTTGTAGCATTCTTTTGCAGTGTAATCACCCTTCTTCTTGTCTTGGAAATATTCAGGAAGTGCCCTCTAGTGAAACAAAGAGATGGAGAAGCTCATTGAGTTTCTAGTCCTTATAATTTCTTCTTAAAGTAGTTGCAGTTGGTGTTACTTTTAAGCCTTGATTATCTTTATTGAACTTGTTGAACTGGACCCCACTTAGTTAGATTTCAGAAGGTATGTTGTTGAACTGATTATGTCACACCCCGAGGGTACCCCCGTGATGTAAAACGGGACCTAGGATAATGAGTGACCCCAAGCTAACCATGTTTATGGCATATCACAAGCATACTGAAAAAAACTGAATAAAGATATATTGTGCGGAAGCTAAAAGATGAGATAACTGAAAGATGGGGAATACCCAAAACTTGTTTGAATATGTAAAAACATACTAAGAGTTTAGTGATACTGAACATTTGCTCAAAGCTAAAGTAGAATCTAATATTATGTCTGAAAAGCATGTAACTAACTAGAGTTGTTGGGACATGCCTTTAGCTAACTCTAGCAAGACTGAAAATTAAATAAAAAACTAAAAATGAAACGCATGTCTGTCGTCCTCGAAGTATGAGGAATCACCACTGAAGCTGCTGAATATGGGCCGAAAGTTGATCTAAGCGTGATCTGGATGCTGAATACCTGAACCTATATCATTAAAGGATGTAGCGTAGAGTATGCGGCAGTACTTGGAATATAATGAGCATTCAGGATATAGATAATAGTTAAACGAAATATATAAGCTGAATAATGCAGAACTGAGCAATGATATAATCTGAACAAAATAATAATACCGAAACATACTAACAACTAAGCTAAATGCAATGACCAAGTACTAATCATGATCAAAACATGATGAGACTGAATACCGAGGTATAAACTGAAAACTTGGTCGAATGCACTATAGTCTGACTATGGGAGCTACTATTAATCGACATAAAACCACATGAGCTACACGTGGAGTCCGATTCATACGCCCCAACGAGAGGACCAAATATACCTTGCTAGGGGTATAAAGGCTTGACTTGCGTGATTACTAAATCTGATGCCCACAGAGGGGACTTATAAGCCAATGGGGGCACATGACCTGGAGCTCCAGTTCTGGGACTATGAGGGTAGGTTGAACGCTAGTCCAACTCGGAGCTAAGCCTACTCCAAACTAGAAATGTGTATAATACAACATAAGTGAAATACTAGATATCTCAATATTCTAACATGCAAATCTGAAAATGGAACATTTAAATATTGACAATGAAACATTTGAGACTGGAGCATGTATATCTATTTAACTAACCTGGCAAGTGTAATTCATGAACCAATAAAATCTATAGAACTAAGGTTCTAAGTTTTATGCAAAAGACTAAGCAACGATTTCACGAAAACATGATAATCTGATTAAGAACACTATAACACCTAAATCACAAAAAATATATAAGCTTTTAGAAACCCTAAGTCTAAACAATATATAGATAAACAAGAATCTGACTGAATTCTAGGGACCTAGTTGATGAAAGGAACCTAATAGTGAAATCCCAAAAACCTAGTGATGAAATGTATAGAGAAATCCTTTGTTTACGAGTTTGAAACTTGAAGAAAATTTTTGACTGTTCTTGGGAAAACTGGTGCCACTTTCTCCTCTTCTTCCTCTAAGTTTGAATGATTTTGGTGAATAAATCAATTAGGGTAGATTCCAATTAGAATACTAGGCATAAACTGAGTAAAACAACGTAGTTTAGGGTTTAAACAATGTAGTTTAGGTGTCCACCACATGGGGAAAAAAACAGAATGACCCCAACATAAAATTTGATGGAGGCCAACCACATGCCCTATGATAGACTGTCAAAGGGACCACGACCCATCCTGTATGTCGTGGTCTTCTGGCCAGTGACTACTGGTTCTGGGAGGATCCTCTATGGTCCACTTCACAGACTGTGTGAAGGACCATGAACTGTGAATTCCAGCGTGGTTCTCCTCTTGGGGCTGGGGTCTACTAGTTTTTGATGATGAATGCCACCATGACCCGTCGTCAAGACCACGGCCCGTGGAGGGCTCTGTGGTCTGATGCCTGGGAATGGTAATTGGTTCTTCCTCGCTTATAGAAGCCTACCAATGGCTCGTGGGGTGGTACACAACTCGTGAAATGTCTCATGGTCCACCATTTCTGGGTGAGCATGAGCCACGAGCATGTCGATAGAACGTGGATCCTCTCACGTTCCGTGAACCCTGCCGTCCTTCACCAATTTTTGTTATTTTCCGTGGTAATTCCAAGTCTGATTTCTGAGGTGTTACAATATCTTCCCCTTGGGAGCATTCGTCCTCGAATGAAGTCAAAAATATATGAGTATGGAGGGAAGGAGTTGCAATCCTTACCACTAAGTACTAGAAACTGATATGTGACTGAACTAAGTTCAAAGAACATGCAATTATGCTGAAAATGCAAGAACAACTGTAGGAACATGATACTAAGACTAAATTTATGCAAGAGTAAACTGAAAGACTGGAAAGGAACTATTACCTCAAGCTAAAACGGAATCGGAAGGAAAGAGGTAAGGATACATCACCTTCATGGTTGCTTCTGCTTTCTAAGTAGCTCCCTTTACGGACTGGCTCCTTTATAAAGCCTTCACTGAACCGACTTCTTTATTTCTCTGCCTACGAAACTGACGGTCAAGAAACTCAACTGGTACCTCTTCATCAATGAGACTATTCTTTACAGCCACACTCTCTAATGGTACTATCGAACCTGGATCATTCACACACTTCTTCAACAAGGAAATGTGAAATACTGGATGAACTGCTGCTAGTTCTATGGGAAACTCTTCATCAGTGAGACTATTCTTTACCAAGCCTTTTCATGATTCTATAAGGAGCTACATATTTAGGATTGTGCTTCACTTTCTTTCCAAATCTGATCACCCCCTTCATAGGTGACACTTTCAGAAAAACCCAATCATCGATTTCAAACTCTAAGCCCCTTCTACTTAAATCCGCATAGGACTTCTGATGACTTTGAGTTGTCTTAAGTCTATCTCTGATAAGCTGAACTTTTTCCATAGCTTCATAAACCGAATATGGCCCAATCAATGCTGTTTCACCTACTTCAAACAAACAAAATAGAGATCTGCATGTACGCCCGTATAATGCCTCATAAGGGGCCATCTGAATATTAGAATGGTAAATATTATTATAGTCAAATTCTATGAGAGGTAGGTGATCATCCAAATTACCCATGAAATCGATCACGCAAGCTCTCAACATGTCCTCTAAGGTATGAATGGTACGTTATGCCTGGCCATCCGTTTATGGATGCAATGTTGTACTGAGATTTACCTGAGTACCAAGACCTTTCTGAAATGATTTCCAGAAATGAGAGGTAAACTGAGGACCTATATCAGAGATGATAGACAACAGAACCCCATGCAACCTGAATATCTCATTAATGTAGAGTTTAACCTAATCTTCTACTGAATTTGTAGTCTTGACAGCCAAGAAGTGAGCGGACTTAGTAACTCTATCCACTATCACCCAAATAGAGTCATGTTCTATGCGAGTACGAGGTAAACCCGTAATAAAGTCCATATTTATCACTTCCCACTTCCATGTAGGAATGTTAATGTCCTGAGTCATACCTCCTAGTTTCTGATGTTCTACCTTAACATGTTGACTGTTAGAACACTTAGCCACAAAATCTGCTATGTCCCTCTTCATGACATTCCACCAAAAGACTTTCCATAAATCACGGTACATCTTAGTGGCACCTGGATGAATAGAATACCTAGAGTTATGAGCTTCTGTAAGGATCTACTGCTTCAACTCACCCACATTAGGAACACATAAGCGACCCTTGTAACGAAGCACACCATCTCCCCCTTGGGAGAAAACCTCAACTTTTTACGGATAAACTGCACCTTTCAACTAAAGTAACATAGGATCATCATCCTATTTTTCCTTAACCTCCGTTACCAATGAAGATTATGATCTATTTTGAACTATGACACCACCATTTGATGTGTTTGTAAGGTGAACTCCTAAGCGAGCAAGCAGGTGAACATCTTTGTCTAACTTTTTCTTTTCTTTCTCAACAAGTGCTACACTACCCATAGACAGTCTGCTAATAGAATCAGCCATTGCATTTGCCTTACGAGGATGGTAAAGCATATTCATGTCATATTTTTTAAGGAATTTAAGCCATCTCCTCTAATGAAGATTCAACTCTTTCTGGGTGAACACATATTGGAGGCTCTTATGGTCTAAGAACACTAACTTGAACACCATACAAATAGTGTCTTAAAATCTTTAGGGCAAATACTACGGTTGCAAGCTCTAGGTCATAAGTCGAGTAGTTCTTCTCATGGACCTTAAGCTGTCTAGAAGCATAAGCTATAAACTTACCTCACTGCATCAACACACAACCTAGGACGACCCTGGATGCATCACAATAAATCACATATCCATCTGAACCATCTTGTAGAGTCAAGACATGAGTTGTAGTCAACTTAGTGTTCAGTTCCGAAAAGCTTTTCTCACACTCATCTGACCACTGAAATTTGACCTTCTTCTGAGTCAACTTGGTCAATGGGGAAGCTATGGATGAAAATCCTTCAACAAATCTCCTATAATAACCAGCCAAACCCAAGAAACATAGGTGGGTCTGGGCTATTGCTTCACTGCCTATATTTTCTGAGAATCCACTTGGATTCCTTCGCTATACACCACATGACCAAGGAAAGTTACTGAATGTAACCATAATTCACACTTGCTGAACTTAGATAATAAATTGCGATCCTTGAGAGTTTGCAAAACAACTTCGCATGTTCTTCCTCATTCCGAGAGTAAATGAGGATATCTTCAATAAAGACAATAACAAAAAAATCTAAATATTGTTTGAACACCCTGTTAATTAAGTGCATGAAAGTTGCAGGAGCATTTGTTAGTCCGATAGACATAACTACAAATTCATAATGAATAAATCGAGTTTTGAAGGCTATCTTCAGAATGCCACTATCTCTGACTCTGAGCTGATGATAACCAAATTTGACGTCTATCTTTTAAAAATAACTGGCACCCTAAAGTTGGTCAAACAAGTCATCAATCCCGGGGACAGGGTATTCGTTTTTGATGGTGACTTTGTTCAACTGATGATAGTCAATTAACATTCTGAGGGAACCATTTTTTTTTCACGAACAACACTGGTGCACCCCATGGAGAGATATGAAACCCTTATCAAAAAGGTCTTTCAATTGCTCTTTCAATTTGTTAAGCTCGATTGGAGCCATTCAGTAAGGAGGAATTAAAATAGGTTGGGTATCTAGAACGAGATCAATTCCCAAGTTGATTTCCCATTCAGGAGGAACTTCGGGAAGATCTTCTTGAAATAATTCTGGAAACTCATTTACTACTGGGGCTGACTCAAGAGTTGGGATTTCAGAGTTTGACTTCTTAACCTAAACAAGATGATAGATATATCGTTTTGATATTATGTTCCTAGCCTTAAGGAAAGAGATAAATCGACCCATAGGCACTGAGTTACTACCCTTCCATTCTAAGACTCCCTCATTTTGAAACTGAAACCGAACGATCTTAGTTCTACAATCCACTGAGGCATAATAGGAATGTAACCAATCCATGCTTAGAATGAAATTAAAATCTACCATTTCTAACTCTACAAGATCTGCTGAAGTGACTTTCTGAGAGACTTTGACAGGGCACTTTCTGTATACCCGTCTAGCTATAACTGGTTCACCAACTGGATTAGAGACTGAAAAGGGTTGTGAAGGAGTTTCTGTACTGACACCGAAGTTTACTTCTATAGAGGGAGTTACAGAAGACAATGTAGCCCCTGGATCTAACAATGCATAAACATCTAAATGAAAGACTTATAACGTACCAGTGACCACATCAAGAGAATCTACTTGGTCCTGGTGAGCCGGAGATCATATAACTTGTTCTAGCGCTGACCTCCACTTGTACTAGATGAAGCACCCTGATGAGTTAGGCGACCTGCTTGTGCTGCTAGAACTGTAGACTGAGCTCTATTATTGTTACCTCCTTGCCCCTTCCTGGCAGAAGGGCATTCCTTCAACCTATGGCCAGATTGATCACACCCAAAACACCCTTCCTTGTAGGCAAAACACTCGCCCGAATGGTTCTTACCATAATTTGGACAATTTGGGAAAGTCTTATAACCTGAAGCTCTCCCTTGTGACTTAGAACCTGATGCCCTACCTTTCTGATCCTACCGGAACCTGGGGATGGAGCACTAGCTGATGAAGGTGTTGGGGAAGTAGACCTCTGCTGAAAGTATAAGCGATTTCCACAACTCGATTTCTACTGAGAGTATTCCGAGTTTCATGTTCTAGCATTTTTATTGTCCTTAGCCAGTTCCCTAAGCTTATCTCCCTCAACTTGCTGAGCATGAGTAATAAGCCTAGAGATATTCTTATCCTCTAGCAGCATAGCAATCCTGCACTCTATCTTCACCAAGTCGGATAGCCCAAAGAGAAAGTACTCATTTGTGCCCTTGAATCGGCAACCATGTGTGGAACATACCTAGAGAGCTGGTTGAACTTAAGTCCATACTCTTGGACTGACATTGTACCTTGCGTCAAATTCATAAACTCTTGAGCTTTACCCTCCCTCAACTCTTGAGAAGAACTTGTCCAAAAAAGCTCCAGTAAAATATTCCCAAATCACAAGAGCTGCATCTGCATCCATGTTTTCTTTCCACTGAGTGAACCAAATGTGAGCTATATCCTTAAGCGGGTAGTATGCTAACTCCCCCTATCATTTCCATCACCTGCATCACTCCAAAGATTTGTATAGCCCCATCAATGAAGTTTTGTGGGTCCTCATCAACCTGTGATCCTAGAAACAAAGGCAAATTCATCCGAAAAAAATCTCGAACCCTAGCTGCCACTAATCCACCATTAGTATTCATAGATACTGGGGCCTGTTGATTATTCTAATTGGCCACACTTTGAGCCAAAAGCTGGATCACATTCTGAAATTCTGCATACAAAAGCTCATGGTTTGGGACTAGAGGAACGGTGTTAGCATTGCGGGCATTAGCATCCCTTGCATAAGATCTACGAGGAGGCAAGATCTGAAATGCATAATGACATATTAGAAAGGAGAAGTTGGATCATACCCAACACACGATAAGAATAGCAAAGAAAGTGACGTTTTTCTTAAAGCACTTAGTAACCATTCTCTCATCGAATGTGGTGCACTTCACACCCATGAAAGACACTCTACTTAGTGTGGCATTCAGACATCCTAGGACTTTTTAACCTAATGCTCTTCTACCAAGTTTGTCACGCCCCGAGGCTACACCCTTGACGTAACACGGGACCTAGGATCACGAGTGACCCCAAGCTAACCCAGTTTCTAGCATATCATAAGCATACTGGAAAAAAAATGAAGAGATACTGTTCGGAAGCTAAAAGGTGAGATAACTGAAAGATGAAGAATACCCAAAACTGGTCTGAACATATAAAAACACACTTAGAGTTTAGTGATACTGAATATTTACTCAAAGCTAAATTGAATCTAATGCTATGTCTTAAAACCCTCTAACTCTAGCAAGACTTAAAACAGAATAAAAGACTAAAAATGAAACACATGTTTGTTGTCTTCGAAATATGAGGACTCACCACTGAAGCTGCGAAATGTGAACTGAAAGTCGATCTAAGCGTGATCTGGATGCTGAATACCTGAACCTACATCATGAAATGATGTCACATAGAGTATATGTCTGTACTTGGAATGTACTGAGCATGCAGGATATAGATAAAAACTGAACAAAATATATAAGCTGAACAATGCATAACTGAGCAATGATATAATCTAAACAGAATAATAATACTGAAACATACTGAAAACTGAGCTAAATGTAATGACCATGTACTAGAGACTGACTGTGCGAGCTACTATTAACCAACATAAAACCATGTGAGCTAGACGTGAAGTTCGATGCATACGCCCTATTAAGAGGACCCACTATACTTTGCCAGGGGTTTAAAGCCATGGCTAGCGTGATCACTAAATTTTATGACCACAGAGGGGACTTATAAGCCTATGGAGGCATGTAGTTATGGGATTATGAGGTTACGCTCAACCCTAGTATGACTCGATGTGAGGCCTACTTCCAACTAGAAATGTGTATAATACAACATAATTGAAATACTGGATAGCTAAATATTTTGACATGCAAATCTGAGAATGCACCATCTAAATATTGACAATTAAACATTCAAGACTGGAGCATGTATATCTATTTAACTGACCTAGCAAGTGAAATTCATGAACTAAGAGAATCTACACAACTAGGGTTCTGAGTTTCATACAAAGGACTAAGACACGATTTCACGAAAACAAGATAATCTGATTAAGAACACTATAAAAGCTAAATCAAAACTAATGTCTAAAGTTTTAGTAACCCTAGGTCAAGACAGTATATAGAGAATAAAGAATCTAACTTAATTTTAGGGTCCTAGTTGATGAAAGAAACCCACTAGTGAAATACCACATACATGGTGAAAAAATCTACAAAGAAATCCTTTGATTTTGGGTCTGAAACTTGAAGAAAACTTTTTGACTATTCTTGGGAAAACTGGTGCATCTTTCTCCTCTTCTTCCTCTAAGTTTGAATGATTTTGGTGAATAAATCGATTATGGTAGGTTCTGATGAGAACACTAGGCGTAAACTGAGTAAAACGACTTAGTTTAGGGTTAAACGATGTAGTTTAGGTGTCCAACGCATTGGGAAAAAGACCAAAACTACCCCAACTTAGAATATGACGAAGGCCAACGACGGACCCTATGACGGACCATCATAGGGACCATGACCCGTCAAGTGGGTTGTGGTCTTCCGGCCATTGACTACTAGTTATTGAAGGCCCCTCTATGGTCAACTTCACGGACCGTGTGGAGGACCACGGACCGTGAAGGCCACCGTGGATCTCCCCTTGGGGCTAGGGTCTACTTATTTTAAATAAAGGACGCCACCACGGCCCTTTGTCAAGACCACAGCCCGTGGAGGGATCCATGGTCTGATGCCTGGGCCTGGTTTGTTTTGCCTGACTTACATGAGCCTTTCCACGGCTCGTGGGGTGGTCCACGGCCCGTGAAGGGTCCTGTGGTCCACCACTTCTACGTGAGCATGAGCCACGGTCAGGTCGACAGACCATTCTTCCTCTTACGGTCCGTGAACCCTGTCGTTGTTCACCAATTTCTGCTTTTTTCAGCTACAAGTCCTAGTCTGATTTCTTAGGTGTTACAAATTACTTCCCTTTTTTTACATCATCTATATCACTTTCAGTATTTATTTTTAAGTTATGTAATATTGAAAATTATTTTCCGAGTAACACTAAATTAACATTAGGCTTACTTCAAAAGTTCTATTTATAAATGGGATATAAATTCGCTACCATAAACTCCAAGCATAAGGACATAAATTGGCTATGATAATTATGGAAATGGTTAGACAGTACAAATAAAATTTCTTCAATAGGAAAATTTAAGCACAAAGAAACTAAAAGGAAGGAAGTTTAGAGCTCAATTTTTAATCTTAAAGCATGAATTCTGCATTGTTGCATTCACAAAATATTCTTCATTCACGCTCAAGTGTTAACTCCCAAATAAAAAATGCCCTTAGGAGTCATTTGGTAGAGTGTATAACAAAAATAATGCATGCATTAAGTCCTTGTATTAGTAATACCTTGTTTGTACATTCTTACATGTTATGTATAACTAATGCAAACATTAGTTATATACTCAATTGTGTACCAAGATGTGTATTACTAATACCGTGGATTTCTAGGTATTAGTAATGCAAGGGGTTTTAATACATGCATTAGCGTACTTAAAGACCTAGGGGTGGTAATTAGACGGGTTGCGTAAAATTTGGATGGGTCATAATGGGTTAGAAAAAGAATCGGTTAAAGAACCAACCCAACCTCAATTTGCTTGGGTCAAAATGGGTTAAGTAATGGGTAAAATTACGAGTCAAGACCCAATCCAGCCCATTTTTTTATAAGCTTAATTGTTTTATTTGTTCTTCTTAACTACTTAATACCTAATTTATTTTTCCTCTATTATGGCTATATTACAACATATCCAATTGGTAAAAAAATTTAAGAAAATTTGACAAGATTTTTCATGAGCTAATTTGCTTAACATATCAACCCAATTTTTAATGGGTTGAGCTAATGAAAGGGCGGGTTACTACCCGCCCAAACATAAACATGTTTGGTGGGTTGAATTTGATTTTTCCACCTCTAGAATGACTCCATTTATCCTTCAAAATTATGAAGAATATCTTCTAAATAAATATTTTTATGCAAGAATTGCTAATACAATGAATAAGAAATAGTCTATGTATAGTTAATGCACGCATTATTAATACACTTTATTTAGCATTATTCTTATACACTTTACCAAATGGCCCCTTAGTAAATAGTAATATACTCATTATTGGGAAACATATCATTATAAACCCAAAGCCATTTATAATTCAGTTAAAAGCCACCTACGAGTAGATTTCTATTATATGTTCATGTTTGCCAGAAAAACAATTAGTTTAACATGAAAGTTTTAATATTGAAAATTTGATGTGGTTGGCTCCGCATATGTTTGTGATTATAGTCGTCACAGTGAAAGATGCTACATGTACATTTTATATATTTCACTGATTTTGAAGGTGTTCATTTGATGATTCCTTAATGTAACTTTGTTATCAACTTTAGAAAAGTGCTAGATATGACCTTGAAGGATATGTTCAATACTCGGTATAATTTTGACAAGGATGATAATGATAGTTATAGGGAACCATCAGAAAATCAAATAAAAGTTCTGAAGTTGTTTTGTGTCAGTTGTATGATCAATGTTTAGGATGTTTGCAATTGTGAAGTAAAATGTTTATATTTTTGGCTAACCTCTTTGTGCTCGTTCAGCATGCCCAAACTCCTTCTGATTTCTAAGCTAACCTGATTCAGAAGATTTCACTTATTGTTGATATTATATATTCCATGGTTTATTAATAGAATATTGCCTATGCAGGTATGTGGAGAGCACACAAAACCTGGGATACGCAAGCATGAGTTTTCTTGCATCATATATAATATAATCTCATAGTCAGGAGTCATTGTTTCGAAATGCTACTAAAGGTGACTAGCTGATTATCTTTTTGGTAATACAATGGGTTTCAACACATGCATAAGATTGATTAATGACAAAACTACCCCTCAAATCCCTCTCAAACATTTCCCATATTTTTAAGCTTAAAGAGTGTAGAGGATATTTTTGAAATATAATATTTTTTATGGAAATTATGGAATATAATTTATTTTTAATACACAAAACAAAACATTGCATAAAAAGTAATCTTAGCAAAACTTAGGAAGGTATTACTAATACACTATATTCATCATTATTCTTATGCACACTATCGAACGATCCATTATATCTTTTTTTGGTATGTTCCTCCTTTTTACTTATAACTCTTGTATACAAAAAGTTGGCCTTTGTTTTATTAATCAAACTCATTGCTTGCTTAAAAGAATAATAATAATATGAAAAATATTCAATAATGGGAAGTGTAGAACGGGTTGTGTTATGGACCATTGTCTGTCATTTTTTATCCAACCCATGATAATTATGAACTTGAGTTGCTCGGTCACATAACACTTTCTTCATTTTCAACTTCTGCTCCTCCATGTGTTTACCTGGAGGAATTTCTGAGCATAGTGCACAATCTTAAACATTAGTATTCTCTTTTATTCTTTCATGTTTAATTTTTGTAATTCTTTATAGAGATCATCAAATGTCTTTGATCCATTTGATTTGCCTTTAGCCTAATCACATTGGTTATACACTAGTTTCATTTTGAAAAATTTATCAATTCTTTCTTTTATATGTGTGGAACCATAGAAAAATGGTTTTTCACTTGGTGAAAAGACCATCACACAAACATCTGTTCTGGTTCATGTTGCAAGTTTATATACATTATGGAACATGGTATTTTTTCGAGAAACTAACAATGTGTTCTTTCCCAAACTTAATGTATATAAACTTGCACCAGTTTTCTTTAAATTAGGTCTTCACTCATTCTTATGATCAACTACGTTAGCCCTCCTAAATCATTGAGAGGTCCTACATTCCGAAGCATAATTCTTGAATTCACATTTAAAATTCTAGATAGAGTTAAGAGTAAAGTTCAAGGGATTTTTTTCGAGTCATTTCGAGAAGTCTTTTACATACTTTTAAAACTTGTTTTAAGACTTGTGTCACTCCCCGAGGCTACCCCATTGACGTAAAACAGGACCTAGGATCATGAATGACCCCAAGCTAACCCTGAGTCTGGCATATCATAAGCATATTGAAAATAACTAAGTAAAACATGAACTATACAGAAGCTAAAAATAGTTGTTATCTGAAAATGGGGGAAAACCTAACTAGTCTTAATATGTAAAACATACTAAGAGTTTAGTGATAACTGAAACAATCACTTAGCAACTCAAGATGAATCTACTACTATGTCTGAAAAGCCTTTAACTGAGTTGAGTTGATGAGACATGCCCCCAGCTAACTCTAACAAATTTGAAAACTGAAAGTAAAGACTAAAATGAAAGCACGTCTATTGTCCTCAGAATATGAGGACGAGCCACTAAATCTGCTGAATGCGGACCGACAATCGATCTAAGCGTGATTTGGATGCTGAGTACATGAACCTACATCATAAAAGGATGTAGCGCAAAATGTGCGTCAGTACTTGGAATCTGCTGAGCATGCAAGATATAGAAATTAATTTGAACAAATATATGTGAGCTAAACAAAGCATAATTGACCAATGACAAAATCTTATCAAGAATTTAAATCCTAAAACATAACTTAAAAGCTGAGCTGACGAAGTACTAATCATGAAGATAACAAGTTGAACTGTATACTGATATAAATGATGAAACTCGGGTTAATGTACTAAGAGTCTGACTGTAGGGCTACTATTAACCGACATAAACCACGTGACCTAAACGTGGATTCTGATGTATACCCCCCATCGAGAGGACCCAATATACCTTACTAGGGGTATAAAGGCATAAGTGATGTGATCACTAAATCTGATGCCCAACATGAGGGACTTATAATCCTACGCGGACACGTAGTTCTGGTACTATAAGGGTACGCCGAGCCCAAGTCCCACTCAACGTTATGTTTACTCCAAATCAATACATATGAAGCTAAAATGAACTAAACAATGAATAGCTTAAAATAATGACATGTTAACTAAGAATGTGACATTCAAAATCTAGAGCATGATTTTCTTTTTAACTAACCTAGCAAGTATAATTCAAGAACTACGAGAATATACACAAACTAAGATTCTGAATTTTATACAAGGAATTAAGTAAACTTTCCAAGAAACATGCTATTTCGATTAAAGATACTACAACAGCTAAATCACAACAAATCTCCAAGATTTTAGAAACCCTAGGTCTAAGAAAGATATGGAGAATCAAGGAACTGACTGAATTCTATGGACCTAGTGGATGAAAGGAACCCACTAGAGAAATCTCACATACTTGGTGACTAAATCTATGGAGAAATCCTTTGGATTTTGGGGTTGAACTTCGAAGAATGCTTCTGTGTGTTGTTGGAAGAGTTGGTTACCTCTTTCTCTTCTTTTCGCTCTAAGTTGGATGATTTTTTGAAGAATGAGAATTGTAGGTATGTCTGACTAGGTTATTAGGCTTAGACTATGTAATACAACGTAATTTAGGCATCAAACGACGTAGGTTAAGTGCTTAATGCGTAGGCAAAAGGAACAAAAGGACCCTGACTTAAAACTGACGAGTGCCATCTACTACAGGACTGACGGGCCATCGTTTGACCTACGAACCAACCTTTGGGGTTGTGGTTCGTGGTCTACCCAACAAAGCTTCACTAAAACGAGCATAACTATTCACTCCGAGCTTGGATTTTAGAAAACTCAGTGGCATTGGAAAGAGGATTCAATTATATTCAATTGGATAGGTCATAGGTCACCTAATTAATTATTTGATAAAAGATATGACAGTTTGAAATTGAACCAACAACCCATTTCCTCCAATTAGCTGTTGACCCTCACCTACGGTCCGTAGGTGCAACCACAGACCATACTGGTCAACCGTGGGTGGGATCAGAGACCATCGAATTTTGGATCCCAATGACGGAACCCACCAACGGTCCATGGGTCCATCAACAGACCATGGACCACGGCCGAAGGCATCACTCTTAGACCCTAAATTTTTTTTAAGTCGGAGATGAAACCACGGGACCCAACCCATGGTCCGTGGTCTGACACACGGTTCGTCGGTGGCTTCCGTTGGATCTGATACGAGATCGTGGAAAGTTGTATTTTTTCCATATTCTCTAATCAGATGTGTTACAATATCTCCCACTTGGGTATATTTTTCCTCGAATGAAGTCTAAACAAGCTAAGTATGGAGGGAAGGGCAATAATCCCTATTACTCGGTATTAGAAACTAAAATCTAACTGAACTGAGTTCCAAGAAGATTCAAATGTGCTGAAATGCAAGGATAATTGAGGGACCAAGATACTGAGATTGAATTACATGAGGCTAAATGGAGAGACTGGAGAGGAACTATTACCTCAAGCTCAAACGGAATCGGAAGGGAAAAGGTAAGGATATGATGCAATCCGAATTGCACCAAGGCCGTTCACTCGAAGTCAAGCTCGAGACCTTCAAAATATTCAAGGTTTATTCATGAAGATAGAGGTCCTTGAGCTTCTGTTGATGGAAAATAAAGGGTTCCAAGCCTTGAAATTGCTTAGGGAAGTAAGGGGAAGATAGTTGACGAAAGTGTCAGTTTTGGCGAGAAGGTTCCATTCGGCGACTCACCCAATGGCTTGGGCAATGACCCCAGCTCGACCAAAGTTACAGAATGTTTCCAGGAGCATAATCCATCACCGAATCAATGGGCGACCCACCGAGTCCACTAGGCGAGCCCGACCCATATCGCCCAATATCCATTTTGGGCCACTTTTGGGTCTCTTTTGTAATAAATGCCTAAAACTATAAATAGCTAGTTTGGGTTTCATTTTAGGTTAGACTATTTTGAATATTGACATTTGAAAACTCTTGTATGAGTGTTGAGAGGTTGGTAAAGCTTTTGTTGAACTTTGCTTAGAAGCATGTGTTGCAAGGTGAATTCGATTCCCTTGAGGTCTACGTAAGAGTTAGGTGCTATTGT
Source organism: Solanum lignicaule (assembly GCA_029582545.1). Taxonomy (NCBI): domain Eukaryota; kingdom Viridiplantae; phylum Streptophyta; class Magnoliopsida; order Solanales; family Solanaceae; genus Solanum; species Solanum lignicaule. The sequence continues at coordinate 10,599 of JAJOOF010004896.1, read as the reverse complement.
AGGATTAATCAATTGAGGTCTTTAGGTTTAATATACCTTTAGGTTGCCTTTGATTTTCTCTTTTTGTGTCTATCTATTTATCTTTGTTTCTTGTCATTCCATTTCGGCATTTTATTCGTAATTCCTATTGAGAATTACATCATTTGGTATCAAAGCAAGGCTTAGAGTCATTCCTACAATTCTAGTCTTGGGTTTGTTACAAAAAAAAAAGGGTCCAAAACGTTTTTCAAAAAAATCACAAAAAATCTTTTGTTGATTTGAGTGTTTTTTTTGAAGTTTCTAAGGTTATATTAGTGTTCCCTAGCCTTATTTGAATATAGGTCTGAGATTTGGTGATGTTTGGGACCCTATTGAAGAATCCACGATTAATGATGGTTTAAAAAGCTTGAAGGAGATGCAAATGGGTTTCAAAATCTTAATGTTTTGGAAAAGAATTGAGAGTTAAAAAGTATTGAGGTTTGTTCCCTACATCAAGGGGAGCTTGTATCTCAATTTTAGTGAAATTCCGAGCTAAAATTAGTAAGGGTTAATTTTGGGTCTTCATCTTGTTCTTTGTGTTCTTGTTAGATATTCAACTCTTCAAAGAGAAGGAATCTTCAAAAGAAGGAGTTTAATGTCAAAACAAAGGAAAGAGAAAGTGGATAAGTGTTTATCCCAAAGGGAATTTACTAAAAGGGTAAGGACTAAAGAAAAAGTTACATGGATGACCGCAAGAGCAAAATTCTAAGGTATTCACGTGCACATGCTGTGACTTTTGGCGAACTCAACTTTGGTCACCAAAGTCTACTCGGCGCATCGCCCATTGGACTGTTTGGTTACCGAGTTTCCTTGAGACATTGTAACTTTTAGCGAGCTCACCTTTGCTCGCAAAGTCTACTCGGCGCATTGCCAAACTGCCACCCAGATCGCTGTGTTGCCTTGGCAATCTGTAAATTTCGGTGATCAAAACTTCAAGTTGGCAAGCTGAGATTAAACTTTGGTGAACAAAATAGGTCATTTGGCGATTAGAAACTCATTTTATGCCCCTAATCTCAGGTTCTAATTCCTTAGTTTTGTTTTATTTATTTTCATTTGTTCTCAAGATTCCAAAACTGATTTTCAACTCGTAATTAATTTACTTGTTGATTATTGGTTCTTGAATTCTCTTCTTTGTTAGGGCCACTTGTTTTTGTGCTTTTATTTGTTTTACTTCACAGTTAACTTTTGATTCAAGTTCGATTTGTTTTAATCGAGTCGTCCGTCTTTCTTAAAAACAAGAATCCATTCCGGCCAAGAGTAGAATTTGACACTTTGTGATCAACCAAGTATAAACAATCTTAAACCTTAGCCGTGCCAATTGGAGAGGCAATCAAAGGTGTGTAAACATGAGTGATTGTGAGTTCATTTGTATTAATGCTAACGTTGTTTGTTGTTTTGTGAGTTGTCTTATTGCAAGGTACAATGGAAACCAGAGGAGAAACCCAACCACCTTCCGGAGGGGTTACTTTGGAATATATAATGGAGGCACTTACTAATATGTGTTGGAGAATGGAGAACATAGAAGGGAAGATGGGCTCCGTGAAGGGTAGTGCGTCGAGGATGGATGATAAAATGAACAATATGGAAAGTCAAGCTAACTCTACTAACTCCACACCACAAGCTACCTTCCGTGCTTCCACAAGTGGGCACAACCACACTAATTCTCCTACTATCACACCCGGAGCCTTCCATCAAATGTTCAACCCAACACCAATCCGTTTCGGTTCCAATGTCAAAAATACCAATCGGGCATTCAAATCCCCACTCAATCAAGAAGCTCCACAAAACCAAAACCGACCTTACCAAGCACCGTTAAAAAAATATCCACCCTACCAAATGCCACAAACCCAACCAAATCCCGTAATAGAGGTGAGGGATGATGAGTATCAAGGGGAATATGAAGGTGAAGTTGAAGAAGCACCATGGAATGAAGCAGGGCCGACTCAACAAGATTGGGAGCCTAAAGCGAAACCTCGAAAAGGGACCTAATATTTTATAATTTTTTTAAAAAAAAATCATCATAATTATTTTTATTTAAAATCTACTTTTCTAGCTTTTTTAAATGTGAAGTCATTAATTACTATTTTATAATCAATTTGTGTAGTAATTAATTTTCAATTGATAATATAGTTAATCCATTCATTCTCTCTTCAGACATTATTGATCTTATATAAAATTTTATCAATTTTAGTTCCGAGAAACTTCTTTCAACGATTGAAGCAACATGAACAGTTAACATTATTCTATAAGCAATATATGTATTAGGAAAAGAATCATGTATTTGTATTTGATTGAGTTTTTTCATTAGATCGTATTATTTCTCTTAAAACTTTTAATTCAAAAAATAAATCTACACCAACAATATCAAATTAACTATTACGTGTTAAAAAAATTTCAATGTTAAGACATTTGTTTTTTCAAAATTCTCATCATCTAGTGATCTCAAATTTATACCAATTAATAAGAAACCAACAATATTTGCATATGCTTCAAACTGTTCAAAACGAGAATATATATACTTATGAACTCAGAATATAAAAAATAATTTGTTTTCAAGAAAAAAAATATAAAATAAAGTTAGAATAACAAAACCTGGCACGAATTTGATAGGTTGATATAATAATATCGAAATAGTGTTGTGTTACTTCAATTTAATGATTGCTTGTTGTACTTCTTGAGATTTTCAAGAAGACACTCAAAAACAAATTTTATTATTTAGTAACTTGTAAGAAATACTACATCAAAAGATATTGCAGGAGAGAGTCAATATTGAGAATAAAAATAATAAAATAGAAAATAAAAAAGATGAATACAAGGTCAAATTCTTAGGAGATAAATAAGGAAGCATAATTTCCGACATAAGGAAATTATTCTCAAAAAAATGTTTCATTCCCTTAAAAAAGTGGGAAAATTAGTGGCATTTTTTTAACATCTTACACGTTTTTTTTAATTTAAAAGTACATATAGTTTTTTTAATAACATGTATAAGTACCAATTTTTTTAAAAAGGGGCTCCCAAAAATATGGGGTGCCTAGTGGTTAAGACGGCCCTGGAATGAAGCTCCAAGGAATCGACCAAGGGGTAAAATGGGGTATAGAGGATGAGGAGGTAGGTTTGGCTTGGTAACACATGGAAGAAGACAAGACAATATGAGAACCAACCTCAAGGCGGAGAACCAAGTGAAGCCTATGTCAATCAAGAGTATGGTCAAGAATTGAGAGAAGAACATGGTAACAACTATCAAGGGGAAGTCCAAACAGGTTACTATAAAAACTACCAAGGTGGCAATAGAGGCCGAGATGTTGGGATCAACTCTTGTCACACCCAACCCGAGGTAAGGCGGAAAGTACCATATGAACACATTCTTTACAAGTGATCTATGACGAAAAAGTGAACTACTATGCAGATAGATTTACTAATGAGAAACTGCATATAAAACACATGTCGACTAGCTTAACCAATATATGTGACAAGTAAAACTATAAATACAAATGATAGATTTAAAATATCTACAAAGCCTCTACTAGAATCCATGATTGCACAACTATCAAAATACGCATAGTAAAGACTCTACAAAGCCCCAAATCAACCTGGAGCTCACCAAGAACCACTGAGTATCATGTGCTTCTGTGGGGGAGATGTACTAGTTGAGTACATGTACCTGCAACATGAAATGCAAAGTCCCCAATAAGGGACGTCAGCACGAAAGAATGAATTGAGTATATAAAAAATAATACAACCATATGTAAAATTAGTGCTCAAGTGAGACGAGATACAAATAGATTGGGATTAGAGACCTGTTTTTCTTATACTTGTGGAATACTATATGTTACATTCTTTTCTTTGCTTTTCTGTGTGTTATAATCTTTACAAGACATATGATCTAACTGACCAGATGATCAGTAGTAGAATAGGATGACCCATGTTAGGCATTTTAACCCTGGGATGTTATCCTCATAATTTCACAAATTGGGATCGGCCCATGCTATGCTTTCGCCCCTAAGCTGACCGTAACACTAATACGCACTTGACCACTTTGACTTTTACATCAAATACCATCCTTTTAGCTACTAATACTAGTCTTACAACTTATTTTATTGTAGATTAGTAATTTGAAGAGAAGGAGCTTAAATCATACTTTTTGAATTTTATAGCAATGTATGTAAGACTATTCGATTTCCTATTTCTTTGGCATGAATCCAACACTTGTATTACAAAGTAATCTTTTTAAGTTCCCTTGGTAGTGACTGATCGATAGTTGTAGTTCCTACTCCCTAGAGAATTAAAGTGAGTACTCTAATATCAGTTTATTACTAAATGCATGTGCTTACTCTACCAAGTATTAGCATGCAAGGTTTAAACTTGTTTCATCGTCAAAGTACCGTTGGAACGTATTTCCCTTAAATACATCAAAATGATCCTAGATTACACATGGTGCATATGTTTATAGGTAATATATACAATCTACCCATATCTTGCCAACTTGCTTCATTTGTCTATTCCATCATATATGCCATCTTTTCACATGTTCATATGTTCCCTTTATAGGTTATTACTCCCATTATGTTAGACTATAATGTTACCTCACAAGATCCCTACTTTTTCTATTGTACATTTTATATGTACTTACTTGGAATATGTATCCGTCCTTAAGTTGAATTTGCCCACATTCTCCCTTGGTTCCACGTTCATGTATACCTTGTATTTGATATTAGTTAGTGAGTATTTGGCTATCATAAAGAGTTCAAATCTCTTGGCTGATTGTTAAATGTCTTCACTGGATATGTGCTTCAATTTGAGATGTCAAAATGCTTACAGAGTCATATAAGCTCCTAAGTATTACGTTGGTGTCACGTTTGCTTCCCTTTTCATTGTTATTATCGTCAGCCCACATTCATATGTCATCTACTACTAGTCCATAGTTCCAAATCTCAGTAATGATTTTGACCACCAAAACAGAAATCTCAAAAGAGTTATGAACATCAAAATAACAATCTCAAAGATTAAATAATACAATTGAAACAATCTGTTTAATTATGGGTGGCAGCCCAGGAGAAAATGCCTAGCATGGGTCGATCCCAATTGGTATAGAAGGGTGGTGGCTCAGGGGCGAAAGCTTAGCATGGGTCAATCCCAATTTATGAAATTATGAGGATAGTATCCCAGGGGTTAAAATGCCTAGCATGGGTCATCCTCTTCTAATGATGATCAACTATTCATTTGTATCATATGTCTTATAAAGATTATAACGCACAGAAAAGTAAAGAAAATAATGTAACATACTGGATTCCACAAGTATAAGCAAAAGAGGTCTCTAATCCCTCTCTATTTGTATTTGGTCTCACTTGATCTCTCAATTTACATATGGTTGTATTATGCCTTACATACTCAGTATATTCTTTCGTACTGACGTCCCTTATTGGGGATGCGGCATTTCATGGTGTAGGTACATGTACTCAACTAGTAGATTTTCTCCATAGAAAAACATGATACTTAGTGGTTGTTTGTGAGATCCAGGTTGATTCGAGGCTTTGCCGAGTCTTTACTATGCGTATTTTGATAGTTGTAGAGTCATGGATTCCAGTAGAGGCTTTATAGACATTTTAAAGCTATCATCCGTATTCATAGTTTTACTTGTCACATGTATTGGTTCAGCTAGTCGACAGGTGTTTTATATATAGCTTCTCATAGTAAATCTATTGGTATAGTAGTTCACTTTCTCATCATAGATCAGTTGTAAAACATGTGTTCATATGGTAATTGTCCATCTCACCTCAGGTTGGGTGTGACAACTCTATCAAAACTAGTCTCCCATCTTTCAAAGGATAATGCAATCCCGATGCTTATCTAGAATGGGAGTAACTTTGTGAAAAAATCTTCCAAGTCAATGATTTGACTGAGGTCAAAAAGCATTGTGTTGCCATTGCTCAATTTGAAGGGTTTGACATTACGTGGTGGGAGTACATGAAACGGTATCATCCATTTCTTCAAGAGGGACACCCTCTACCATGAACTGGATTGAAGGCCCTTATGAGAGTCAAGTATGTGCTGAAAAGATATCGTTAAGAATTACTTGCTAAGTTGTACAACTTGAGGCAAGGAAGCAAAAATGTTGTGGCTTACTCTGATGAATTCCAAAATTTTATCTTGAAGCTAGATTACACCGAGAATAAAGAGCATGCCATTATTCGCTTCAAGGTAGGGTTGAGGATGGAGATATCTTCTAAGATGGCTATTCACAAGTTTTCTAGCTTGAATGACATCTTCAAAGTGGCCAATGAGGTAGAGCGGGAACTCAAAGAACAGAAAGTGCCTAAGTACAAAGGTATTTTATCATCAAATTCTTGGAGTAAAAACAAAGGGGGAGCTCAAACATCTTCGGGTTGGAACAAAGGTAAGGATTTCAAGAAGCCTTTTGAAGGAAATACTCCAAAGTACCCACCAAGAGAGGGAGGTAACAATGACCCAACCAAATTTCCTAAAGGTATCCAATGTCACAAGTGTAGAGGATATGGTCATATGATGCATGAATGACCCAATCAATTGAATGTTTTTGTTCAAGGATAGGGGTTGTATATTGGTGAAGGGGTAGATTAAGAAGAGAGTTGTGAAGAAGATACACAACAAGATGATGAGTTTGAAGGTGAAGAAGATGAGGAACAATACCCATGTGAAGGAAAATAGGTCATCGTTCATAATGGTTTGATTAGGAAGGCCCCAATTAAAGAAGCTTGCCCTTAAGAAGGAGAGTTTACCGTACCCATATATGTGGTGAGGCAAGTGATTATTAGCAAGGCCATGGATGATCTAAGCCAAAGAGAGAATCTCTTCCACTCCACGTGCCTTATCAAAGATAATGTCTGTTCATTGATCATTGATAGTGAGAGTTGTACAAATGTGGCTAGCACTTCTTTAGTGGAATTCTTGAAACATCCTACCACTAAGCATGATACACCTTATAACCTTTAATGGTTGAGTGAGTGAAGAGAATTGAGAGTTCATATACAAGTGTTGATCAAGCTCAAAATTTGGAAGTACCAAAACAAGGTTCTATGAGATGTATTCCCAATGCAAGCTTGTCATGTGTTACTTAGAAGACCTTGGAAATATGATCGTTCAACCAAACATGAGCGGAGAACCAACAAATATTCACTTATGTTGGATGATCAGAAATATGTCCTTTATCCTACGTCACCCTTTCAAGTCAATGAAGTGTATCAAAAGATGAGTGAGTTGAGGGAGAAGAGGAGTAGTGAGTAAGAACATGTCGCAGCCGAGGGAAATGAAGAAGAAGAAATAAGGAAGTTGAGGGAAAAGGCCCAAATGATGTTGTCTACGTACTAGGAGATAAAGGAAGAACTGGAGGCTAAAAGCTCCTTGATCCGTATCACACATAGGGATTATGTGCTGCAAACTAACCAATCTCATTCTTCTCTTCCCCACTCTATGTATCTTCTTTTGCAGAATTATCAGGATATCTTCCTAAAAGATCTTCCAAGTGGGTTACCCCCTCTTCGGGGAATTAAACATTAAATTGATTTTGTGTCGGGCTCATAATTGCCAAGCAAGCCGGCTTATCAAGTAATCTAGATGACACCAAAGAGCTACAAAGGCAAGTTGGGGAACTCCTCACCAAGGGTTATGTGAGCGAAAGAATGATTCCATCTGTTGTGGTTCCAAAGAAAGATGGAACATGGCGCATAGTTGTTGATTGTCGAGCCATTAACAAGAACACGGTAAAGTATCGTCATCTGATCCCTATGTTAGATCATATGCTTGATGAGCTCAATGGTTCTTATGTGTTTTCAAAGATTGATATTAGGAGTGGTTTTCATCAAATCCAGATGAACCCTGGTGATGACTGGAAAACTGCATTCAAGACCAAGTTTGGTCTATATGAATGGTTGGTGATGCTTTCGTCTCACTAATGCTCCCAGTACTTTTATGCTCCTCATGAATCATGTGATGAAGCCCTTCATAGGGAAGTTTGTGATTTTTTATTTTGATGATATCTTGATTTATAGCAAGACCATGCATGAGCATATTGAGCATTTGAGATGTTTGTTTGATGTGCTTAGCAAGGAACAACTTTATGTTGATCTTGATAAGTGTTAATTTCATGTTGATGGAGTTGTTTTCTTGGGTTTTTTTGTGAGTTCAAGGGGATTGAGGTTGATGAGTCTAAGATAGACGCTATTAACAATTGGCTAATTCTGAAATCCATAAGCGATGTTAGAAGCTTTCATGGGTTGGCTAGTTTTTATAGGCGGTTTGTCAAGGGTTTTAGTACCATATCTAGTCCATTGACCGTGGTAATCTGAAAGGATAAGCCTTTTAAGTGGGGAGAGTAGCAAGCCAAAGATTTTGAGGCTTTAAAATCCATGCTTACCTCCACTCCTTTGTTTCAATTACCAGATTTTGAGAAAAAAGGCCATTGCTTACTTTAGTAAAAAGACTAATGGTGCAACTTTGAACTATTCCACTTATGATCTTGAAGTGTATGCTTTGATTAGAGCTTCAGGTAACTGGCAACATTACTTGAGACCCAAGGAATTTTTCCTTAGCACCGACCATGAGTCCCTAAAGCATATTCGGTCCCAAGGAAAGTTCAACAAAAGGCACACAAAATGGATTAAGTTCCTTGAAACTTTCCCTTATGTAATTCAACAGAAGGGGAAGGAAAATGTGGTGGTCGATGCCTTTTTAGGAAACATGTGTTAGTAAGTACTTTGTCTTCTAAATTGGTTGTCTTTGAATATTTGAAGACAATGTATCCCAAGGATCCCGTGTTTCCTCAAATCTTCTGAGATTTTCAGGAATGGGAGATGGAAAGGTAGATTAGGGATATATCTTCTTCACCCTATTCTAAATTTGATAGTTTCTATTTTAAAGGCAAGAGACTTTGTGTGCCTATGAGCTCTTGGAGTGAACTTTTTGTGAAGGAGGCACACAATGGGGATTAATCGGTCATTTTGGTGTTGATAAAACAAGGGGAATTCTTGAGGAACAATTCTATTGGCCTAAGATGCATAAGTATGTTGCTCCAATTTTTGGCCAATGTATTAAATGTCGAAGTGCTAAGTCACGCCTCCTACCCCATGGATTATACACTCCATTCCCCGCCCCTCAAAGCCATTGGTTTGATATTTCAATGGATTTTGTTTTGGGTTTTCCAAGGACAAAAAGAGGTAGAGATAGCATCTTTGTTGTTGTTGATCGATTTTCAAAGATGGCTCATTTCATTCCATGTTATAAATTTGATGATTCTTCCAATGTGGCATCTTTGTTTCTTAAAAATGTTGTTAAATTTCATAGAATTCCTCAACCCATCATAAGTGATAGGGATCCAAAATAGCTTAGTCACTTTTAGAAGGAATTGAGGGGTAGACTTGGTACCAAGTTCTTGTTCTCAACTTCTTGTCACCCGCAAACCGATGGCCAAACTGAAGTTGTGAATATGACCTTAGGTTCTTTGCTTCGTGCCGTGGTGCATGGAAATTTGGCCTCATGGGAGGAACATTTTCCTTTAGTTGAATTTGCTTATAATCGAGTTATTCATAGAACTATTGGCATGACTCCATTTGAAATGGTATATGGTTTTAACCCCCCAACCCCTTTAGATCTTACGCCTTTTTCTCAAGATATTGTCTTCAGCTTAGATGGGAGTAAAAGAGATGAAGCCATGATGAAACTTCATGAAAATGTGAGGCTTCACCTAGAGAAGAAGAACCAAGAGGTAGCCAAGAAAGCGGACAAGGGGGGCAAGAGGATTGTGCTTGAACTGGGAGATTGGATGTGGGTAAACTTTCGTAAGGAGCAATTTCCCACTCATTAGAAGACAAAATTGATGCCAAGAGGTGATGGTCCATTTCAAGTGCTTGAAAGGCTCAATCACAATACAAAGTTGAACTTCCTTCGGAGTATCAAGTGCACAACACTTTCAATGTTTGTGACCTTTCTCCATTTTCCTCTCTTAAAGATGATGATCTGTCGAATTTGAGGACAAATTCTTTTCTAAAAGGAGAGAATGATGCAATTCGGATTTTATTAAGGCCGTTCACTCGAAGTTAAGCTTGAAAACATCAAAATATGCAAGGTTTATTCTTGAAACTAGAGGTCCTTGAGCTTGTGTTGATGTCAAACAAAGGGTTCTAGGCCTTGAAGATCGGTTGGGGAAATGAGGGAAAGAATATTGACAAAACTGTTACTTTGGCAAGTAGGTTCCATTTGGCGAGTTGCCCAATGGCTTGGAAGATGACCCAATTTGCCTAAAGTTACAAAACGTTGTCAGGAGCAGGATCAATCGTTCACTCAATGGATGACTCACCGAGTCCACTATGCGAGCCCGACCTAGATCGCCCAATGTCCATTTCGGGCCACTTTTAGGTCTCTTTTGTAATAAATGCCTAAAACTATAAATATCTAGTTTGGGTTTCTGTCACGACTCGGGAGCACCCCCTAGTCGTAACCGGCGTACTCGACCTCGAAGAGGTCTAATACAAGCCTCTTAGCATTCATTCATCGCATAGACACTAAAACCATAAGGAATTAAAAACTTTCTTTACCAAGAAAACATTTCAT
>JAJOOF010004895.1:0-75788 GCA_029582545.1 Solanum lignicaule | reverse complement strand
CTAGAATCTCTCTATATTCTTTATGTTACAAAAGTTTTTCGTTTTAATTAGATGAATTATATCTCATTTGTTTCTTTCCTTATTAATATAATATTAATCTTTCTTAGAATCTCTCCATTTTCCTTATGTTGCTTTGGTTTTCTTCTCTTTTTCTTTTTGATTGGATAAATTAAATATCATTATTATGAGTATTAATGTATGAGAAAAAATCTGCCAATTTTTACCTACAAATACAAACTGAAGATGTCATATTCCTTCTAGCACAAATTGATTTCACTTTCATTCTCTTTGTAATATCCATTAAAATGTGGTAAGTTCAACAATTCTCTCTTCTTCTTTTAAATATAAGTTCAACAATCCACTTTGTCGTTTGTGAATAATATGCTTTGTAAATTTTATTTTCATCTTTTTTTTCCTCTTTCCTCGTGTATGATATAGTTTTTTTTCTCTAATTTAAATAGGTTTGCTCTCATCAAGGTAAGATCAATTATCTTCTTTTAAAAACTGTATATAGATTATAATAACATTAATTTTGAATTTGAATTTTATGTTTTTCATTTCTAATTCAAATGTATCAAAATTTAACTAATTTTTTTTTATAACCAATCTCGAGGAATATTAAATTTGTACAATACAGGTTAATATTTAAAAAATTTATATGTACGCGAGCCTAACTAATTTTTGATCACCAATCTTAAGGAATATTGAATCTATGCCTAATTTCTTAATGACCCATGTTGAGGAATATTGAATCTATGTAACACAAATTAATTAAATTTCAATATGTAAAAGAGCTTCAATATGACAACAAATTTTGATGTAATAAGTTTTTCTCTTTTTTCCTCTTTTATTTATTTTTCAATGAAAAGCAATATTAAAATATTATCTAATAACAAAGAGGATAAGAAAATGGAGGAGCGAGGGATGGCGTCGAAGGAATATAGACGTTAAAATTATTGAATGAATACAACATTTTATGTTATTGAGGATGAGATGGTCGTGTCACACTTAAAAGATATTAAAATAGAATTATGATCATTCAAAATGCATAGAAATAATCTTAGAAAAGATGGTGTATGCACTTTTTTTTTATCTCTTACTTTTTGTTTCATTTTAATACAAGTATATTGTTTATTTATTTAATCAAAATTACACTATTCATTATAGCATCATAACTTAGGAAAGTAAAAAATAACATAAAATAATAATTACTTACGTAAATCCAAAAAAAACATCATTTTACAATTCAAGCAATCTAATCATCCTTGACAAAAAATAATTTCTAATTCATTCACAAATAAGTACTAAAGAAAATTATTGCTAAAGAACTTATAAATGTTACGATTTTATTAACTTGAAAATAGATGTATTGATATAAATATTTGTACTTATAAACATATATAATTGATGATTCTGAAGATATTACTAATATATTTTTCTATTAAATTATTTTTATTTTTAGATATGCTTACATTTTATTGGGATTTAGTATGATGTTGAGAAATTTCACCGAGGTTGAATTTGCGGTATCTTTCTCTTTTTGGAGATTTTCTTTATTTTTTCCTACTTTATATGCTATATTACATTTGTTTTTTGAAAATTTACACATTTTATTATCTTAGTAATATTAAATGTGTAATGTTAAGAACTCATTTCTTATAGAATAATGAGAATTTTCGTTATTACGGTTAGTTTAACGATACAATACAATAAAATTAGATTAACAATCAAAACAAGCCAACCATCCAAATAAGCAGTTAATGTAATTTAATGATCTTTATTTTCATTACTCTCACATTTTTTATGATCATAAACCCTAAAATAATTAATAGACATGACATTATTTGATATTTCATATTGTAGTACTATAAATAAGGACACCGTAAGAATTTGTAGAAATGATCACATTATTAGCTCTTTAAGTTGTTATGTTTTTGGTTTTTACATGCTTTAGTTTGACTTGAAGAATAAGATGAAGGCTATTGAATGATGATCAATTTGTGGGAATGGACATCGACAAGAGCTCGTAAGACTGTGCATTGATTTCATATTGTTTCCTTTTATTTTTAATGATTAAGATCATAAAAAAATTACTGCACTTTTTTACATTTTCTTTCTATGATTTTTCTTTTATTTTGTATTTTATACGGTTTTTTGTCAAAATAATAACTTATGCTTCGTTGGCGAAGTCTGCTAACTACTAACAAAATATTTTATGTCCAGATTATATCAAAATAATGTCATTTTCCCCTCTTAAGTGTCTAAACAAACACCACTAATTAATTCGCGACGAAACACGATGAAGTAAACCTCCCGGGGGTGCAAGTATCATATTTCAGAAGTTAGAGGGAGTTTAAACAATTTCAAGTTTTTGGCGATTATAAAAAAGATGAGCTAAATTCTATGGTAGTTATCCACTATTAAACAAACGCCTTAAGAAACAATAAATAATAAGGTAATATTATATTACTTTTTAAATATATTAAATTTAATGCTTTGGAAAATGTATTAAATATTGAATAGTATCTAATAGTAAGATAAAATAGACACAAATAGATAAATAAATCATTGATTTTCAAATTGGACAAATATTGTTTGACATCTATTTTTAGTACAATAGGCAAATAAAAATGGACGGAAGAAGTAAATGATATCTTACCGTTTTCTACAACCGCGCGAAGTGTGGATAAGTTCTCTAGTAACATGATAAGGCAAAATAAAATTAGTCTTTTCCCTTCGCTGCCTTACCCAATTTATCATCCTACAATCTTTTCGTGCTTATTTTATATTTTGATTTTGTTTAATAAAAATCCTACCTTCATCGTTGTCTAAAGGCCCATATTTCCCCTTTATTGGTGATATGAGATGGCGATTAATAAGTTGATAGAGCTAACTTCATAAATGTTTGTGTATCTCATAATTGAATCTTCATGATTTATTTCAATTATATGTGCCTTCTGGCCATCGGAATTGACCACAAAAAGAGGTTCACATTATTTGACATATTCATTTAGGGATAAAATTGAAATTTTATTGAGAATCGAAAAGTGCAATAATATCATAGTATTCTCTCCATTTAGCTTCATAAGACTAACTTCTACTGTTATTGATAATATTACGCTTATATCAATTTCGTTTTATCATATTTATTATTGATTTGAAAAACATCAAACTATAATATACTAATTAGTTTGTTGTTTTAAAAAAAATATTTTTATTGTTAGTTGATTTTGTATTGCACACCCACACCCAACAAAGCACTGGAAGGAAGAGAAAATCATGGTCATGGGCATCTCCCTGGCACTTACATCTTCAGTGTCCTTTCAAATTGCAATAGATATAACTAACCAAAAAAACCAACAAACCAAGTCAAATCGGAAAAAAATAATTGACTAATGATTTGGTTTGGTTTGATATTGGAAGAAATAACCCGATCATAATTGATTTGGTTTGGTATTAACTTGAATAATAAAAGTCAAACTGAAACTAAACAAAATAGAGCAAAACAGCAAACAAGAAAAATATGAAAAAGGAACTGAGAAAGATCAATGGGCATGTCCTGTCAAAGTTTGCTTCTCTTTGACCACACAAAAGGGGACTGGTTTTCATATGAGCAATATATAAAACATGGCCCAAAACTAGGTATAATGGCACATTTAGCGCGTTTTCTCCCTGCCTAACATTTAATTCTACTCTCTATCTCCAAGAATAACCTGCAGGCTGCAGCTACATGCCTACATAGATAACACGGCGACTTCACATTCCAACCGTTGCATGTAGAGCATGATCAGGTTTCTGCACGGCAACACAAGTGCTGTAGAGAGGTAATAACTTACAAGCAAGCAGAGATTCCTTGAGCTCATGCCCTTGAGGCTTTCTAAAGCTCCTCTAATTCAACCTTAAACACGGGCAAGACTCCCATGGGATCAATATATCAGGTTGACAACCTCTAGTTAGGGGCCACATGTGTGTCTTGAGCCTCGTTAATGAGAACTACACAGATAACTTAGATAAGAATGACTCTGCGAGAAAAAGAAAATCAATCAATTCCTTAATGTACAAGAATAGTTGTTGAGTGGATCAAATTTTTTGCAGAAGACTTGGAAGCAAAGTTAGAATGCATGTAATATATAACAATGATGAAATGTGAGTGTTAAAGAAGATTTGGGTATATTTGTAGGGTGGGGGATGGGGGAGGGGAGGGAGCTGAACCAGTGGGGAAACTTACTGAGAGGAATTCCAGACATCGTTTAATTAATCAGACAGCAACAGAGAACGTCTGAAGGGAAAACTGTTATATGATTTTGTTAGATTAGCTGATTGAACTTCCCTTGCATCTCCTCTTGATTAAACTTGCATTCGCCGTGACACTGACACCTCCACATGCTCCTTCCTCAGTCAGCTATTTACACCGTTCATCTAAGAAAAGAATGTTTCTCAGACTATATTCTGGAACTTGACATGCAATAGCACTCGGGATTTATGGAACTTTTGATCCCGCCGAGGACAAGAGCATCAATTTCTCAGGCAACGCCGTCATTTTGCAGGACCAGACACCCTGACAAATTTGTTCATCCTGAAGCTTTTTGTATTCCTCCTTTTTGTGACAGTAGTACTTTTCAACTTGGCTAACTTTTCCCTTCTCCCCTCAATGTCAGCTTGAATAACTTTTTCCCTCTTCTCATTTGACAGCAAAGCAAGTCTCGCGAACTTCCTCGGGTTTACTGGCCCAAGCCTTTCATTAATTTCCTTGAAAGCAGGAACAAGGCCACGCCTAATAAAACATCCTTCAATAAGCTGCATTGAGTTCATCTCCGGAAGGCTAGGCCTATTTTTCAACTCAAGATCTAAGCAAAATGGGGAATCTTTCAACCACATTCTTAAGGAATGAGCTTTTGCAACAAGTATTCCAGTCCGAGTTTTACAAGGTAGAAATGGAGAACCCATCTCCCAAAGGTATGCCTTCACTGTACTATTTAAAGAAACTCTGTTGTAGTCAGATTTACCAGTAATCAGTACGACGGATTTGGGAGATTCAGGAAAGCCCTCCAAGGATGCATCCTGCAGAAACAGTAAGATTATGTCAAGCTCTGTTCACTTTGGGCTACCTTCAGGAAACTTTGACAACAACGGTAAAGTCATCAAAAGGATCTTATAAAGCAACACAACAAAAACAAAGTACAACAAATATATATTAAGCATGGACATAAATAAATAAATATTTGTTAGTTCATTAAGCTATGCTACAACTATAATGCAACAAGACTTCGATTTATCCCCTCAAAGAACAAAAACGGAATTTTGTCAATGTTAAGTTTGTTAGATATAGCTGTAGGGATCGGCTAATAAGATCAGCGCATTTAATCACAACTCAAGTTTTATGATGCTGCAATTAAGCAATTTTGTTTTGAACTCATCAATACGAATCAGCAGAGAGGAGCTAGTTCACAAATCCCCTAATTGAAAAAGAAATCTTTATATAGAAAATATGGAGCTTTAAAGAGCTTGAACATGTATTCTTCCTTTGGGATACGGTCATGGAATATAAGCTTTTAAAGGAAAACATTGCCTGCATATGGTCAAGCCATAATGTGAGACCAACAAGAGCAGCACCCGCAGACAGCTTCCTGAAGTCAGCCCCCCAATCCTTGTCAGCCACTCTGCAGAATAAGGTGAACATCAATTAGATAAAAATGCAAAAATAGTAAAGCTTCAAAAATAAGATTGTCATGAAATGCATGTCACAATCTTGACATCCATGTAAAGATTTAAGCAGACCCTCCTTGATCTTAGTTTTGATGCAACATTCACAAGTAGCAATTTTAAACAGGATCTTCAATGGAGAGACAAAAAATAAGATCAAGGAGGGTCTGCTTAATTCGTTACATGGACATCAAGATTGTGACATGCATTTCATGACAATCTTTAAATTGAAACTTAGTTTTGATGCAGCATTCAGAAGTATGCAATAACCCCAAAGAAAAGCTACAATCCTAGGCTAGTGAAACCTTAACTATCCTACCTCAGTGTGTGATTCCTGGGGGTTAATCACTTAGAACCCAAGTTTCTTGACCCCCACACAGAGGGAGGGGGGGAATCGAGTTCCAGCGGTGTATAATGCACCATTTGGGTAGTGTAATGGTTACCTAAGAAACCCTTATCCAATAGTAAGTCTACAGCCGCAATTCCAGCAGGAATTTGAGTCTGATTTCAAGAGAACTCCTAAAGGATTTGAGGAGAACTGGAGAAAGGAAGATGCAAAAACTGGCATTTTAATCTTTCAAAGAGACAATTATGAACAACATATTCAACAAATGATATCAGATTCTTCGAGTAAGAGGTGCAAATCAAACCAAATTTCATCTAGAAGATCCCTGTGCATTCCATTAAAAAACATACAAAAGAAATGACAAAGATTAAATCAAGAGGTTTCCAGATGTCATGTAGTTTTTAAAAGTGGGATATCTAAGCTATACATCAAATACACCGCGATTACAAGTATAGATCTCCCTATTATGTTGCAAGCCAAGTCAATGTACCTGAAAATATCATTATGGTAAATGCTCCTTTTAATAGCCAGCTGAAAAACCCATGAGGCTGTGGCACGGAGTTCAAAAGCCCATAACAGATCTTCCAAAGCATTTACAAAATTCAATGCTGCTTTATCCTCTGCGGTTTCAATTTGCTCCAGGTACAGGTCTAAGTCCAACACCAGAGACTCTGAATTCTCTGTTAGAAACCTGCAATTATGAGACAAACAGTTAATTGAAGTGAGGAAATGGAAGAATATAGCAAACCCATCCCTCAAAAGACACCCACACACCCACAAAATAGAAGTTTTTGAAGAGAGAAAAGAAAATTAAATTCAAATTGTGCCTGATAGGAAGATTAAAGCCAGCATCAGCAACAGCATTTAAAAGAGTTTTGGCTTCAGTAATGTATTCGCATAAACTAGCGGCCCGTATAAAGCAAGTCCATATCCTGTGATCTGGTTCTAGACCTTCCCCAATCATCTCCTTGAGCTTAAAAAGGCCAGTATCGTAATCTCTGCTCTTGAGATACGCATCAATAACAGAGCCATACTGTAGAGTACTGAGATTTACACCATTTGACTTTAGACTATTCAGCACTTTCTCAGCTTCCATTGGATGGCCTGAAGTACCATATGAAGTCATCAGCAAATGCATCGTAGCATCAGATGGTTCAATCCCTGATTCCTTCATCTTCTCTATTAGCTTTTCAGCCTTGGAATGATTTCCAGAGCTTCTATACATTTTCATCATTAAGTGATAAAAAGAGCGATCGAGGTTATGTCCTTCTGACCTCAGGCTTTCGAAGAGTTCTTCAGCTTGTTCCAGCATCAGCTCCTTACAAAATGCAGCAATCAGGCTTTTATAAGTGTCTCTCTCAGGGAATAGACCCAGCCTTTTCATCTCATTCACTAACAAAAGAGATTCATGAGGTCTACGATCTCTACAGTACATTATTATCAAAGTATTGTAAGTATCCAAATCTGGTTTGAGTCCAGCTTCTTGAATTCTCTGGTATATGTGCACTGTCTTCTTGAAATCTTCAATTCTAGTATATAACTTGAGCATTGAATTCCATATTGAAAGATCGGGCTTGAATCCAGCTTCCTCCATTTCAGAAAGCATGGCTTCAGCATCCCTCACTTGTTTAGTTCTGGACAGTAACCCAATTATAACTCTATAAAGATGCATGGTAGGTAAATATCCAGCAGCTCTCATTCCATGGTAAATTTTCTTCACTTCAAATATGTTACCAGCTTGAGCAAATGCCTCAAGCATCAAAAGAATGGAACTCTTACTAATCTTAAAACCCATATCTTGCAGTTCCTGGATCGGAACATACAGCTCGTTTAATCTGCCATCAACAATTAATGCTTGCATGAGATTGTTTATGGTATCCACTGTAGGAGATGGACCATTTCTCATCATGGTATTGAAAACAGCTCTAGCTTTCTCATAGAAACCACTTAAAGCATAAGCTTGTATTAATGCATTATAAGCCGTCCTTCCCACAACACCATACCGATGTTCTATAGTTGCCACAACACTCTCTGCCTTTTCAACTATTTTGAGCTTACCATATGCTTCAATAAGACTTACATGAAATGAGATGTCCCCAAGGAGCATACCATTTGCTTCCACCTGGTCAATCAAATAATGTGCTGTTTCTGGAAAACCCATCTTGCAGTAAATGACAGTGATTATCCCGCAAATATCCTGAGAAGGTTTTACACCCTTGGCCCTCATATCAGAAAATATCTGAGAAGCTTCAGCAAACAGTTCAGCCTCCTCGCAACACTTGATGAGGGACTCATACACAGAAATACTGAATGAATATGAATCACCTGTCTCGCGGTATTCATCCAATGCAGCATTCAAATTTTGAGCTTTGCAGTTAATAATTATTGAGGCATCAGTTATAAGTTTCTTGGACATGGACCTGGAATCATGCTCTTTCACAAAATTTAGCAATTCTATAGCTTCTGAGATCTTCCCAGATGAACTGTATGAACCCAAAATAGATAACAGGTCATCATGATTAAATTCAGAACCCTCCTCAATGACTAATCTCAACATTTTGGCTGCAAAGTCATAGCATTCACCCTTAATAAGTAGAGATGAAATGGATTGCGGACCCAAATTACCCAATTCTTTCAAGTCCTTAATCACAATCTGGATATTTTCTTCTTCATTTACTCTTCCAAGAGATCGGAGCATAAATTCATATAGAGCAAGATCAGGCGTGAATCCATTGCGCACCATGTCATGATACAACAACATTGCTTTCTTGGTCTCACCAAACCTCAGATTCATGTCTAGCATCACTGTGTAAGCCAGGTGATCCGGATGAATTCCAGAACGTACCATGCAGTCGAACATATCTTCTGCGTCAACCCTCTTCCCTGCCTTTGCATAACCACAAATCAAGGCACTGTAAGTTCTCACTGTTGGCTTTATCCCTGCATTCAGCATCTCAGACATCACTTTTGAAGCCTCTGCCATTTTATTGTCTTTCCCTAGTGAGTCAATAAGAATAGTATATGTAATTACATCAGGGCTTCGACCAGAAGACGTCATGTCATTGTAGACTTGCAATGCAAGGTCATGCCGACCCTGTTTCCCATACATGTCAATGATGGTATTATAAGTCATTTCGTCCTTCCCAAAACCCATGTTCACCATCTCTTCGCAGATTTCTTTAACCTTCTCAATATTCCCCTGCCTAGCAAATGCATGGAGCAGTGAATTATATGTCACTGCATCTGGATAAAAGCCATTTGCCTCCAGTTCATTAAACAGCCTTGCAGCCTCACCATCCATTCGACATCTCCCAAAAACTGAAATCATAGCATTATACGTCCACAAATCAGGTTGGCATCTATGACTTTCCATATCATTAAAAACTTTTACAGCTTCCTCAACATTTGATTCGCGTGAACAAGCACTAATCAGAGTGTTATAAGTTATTATGTCAGGTTGAGTGCCCGAACTCCTTACTTCATCAAGAAGTTCAATTGCCAGGTTTGGTGTCATAGGGCCTGATTTGAGACGCGCATTAATCAAAGTATTAAAACTCACAAGATCTGGCTCAAGCCCGCGCTCATGCATTAATTCAAGTAACTGTTGAACCCGGGAAAACCTCCCATTTCTAGCGTAAACACCCATCATTGAATTATATACTTGAACTGTGTTTCCAATACTTTGCTCTGCCCGCATAAAGATCTCCACAGCCAATGCTTCCTGGTTGGCCTTGCCCAGCACAGCAAGTATTGTTGCAAGCATCCGGGCATTCGGAGAATACCAATTTCGAAGATTCAACCATTCATAAACCTCCAATGCCCTTTGCCAACTAGATTGACCAACCCATTTCACCACAAAGCAAAAATCAGTAGGGGTCATTTGCACCATCTTTTCATCCAACACATCAGCTACAAACTCCTCAGATTTCAGCCCCAAAATCTTATCAGTTAAAAATTGTACCCTCTGACGCCAATCTTTCGCCCTCTTGAGCGCAAGTTTCGTCATTTTCTTCGCCCTAGTTCTGCTGGGTCTACCCAAAACCTCTTGGGTTTCATCATTCAGCTGAAACCCATTTGTGTTCAACGACTCCTCTCCCTTCTCCATTCCTCTTCCCTCATAACAACCCACATTCCCATCACTTCCCGAATCAAATTCAACATCTTTTACAGACGGGACGGCAACAGATAACGGGGAGAGCTGTGAACTTTGATGGGTGTCAGTGAATTTCAAGTGGGGCCATCTAGAAGATGGAGAAGCTCTGGTATATGTAAATTTCTTGGGAGTATTATCTCGCTCTTCACTAACAGTAGAACTAGTAGTAGCAGAATTTGAGGAATCTAGAGAGCAAGAACAAAAAGGGGGTTTTCGGGTTACCTTTGATTTTGCTGTTGAGTTGAACTGCGGCGGAGCAATACTTAGCAGCGCCGTAGATGCCGCCATGCCCCTAAGAAATTGCCTTGGGGAAGAATTGAAGCTAGAAGAGAGCTCTCTTGTTTGTATTTGCTGTTACAGAAATTGACAAAGATATTTGTTGTTGTTTTTTGGCGGGTTGTTTATCATATATCTCACACTTCTTATACGGATTTGCTCATTAGGCAAAGAGGCGGAAAGTTGAAATTCGGTTACTCGGTTAATAGTTATTATCTTTAGGAAAAAAGAAATTCTTTATCTAATCTTTTTCGATTTAGCTAAGCTTGATTGGAAAGCTGTTTAGAAAGTTTCAAGTACCTTGAATTTGTTATTTAAAAAAAAAAGAAGAGAAATAGACTAGAAAGTCACTAACGACAATGGTGTAGGGTGAACGTGTTGTATTTGAGGTTTTATGTGATAAGAAGGTGAAGTCAAAATTTAAAACACAAGTTTTATAGAGTGATAGTTAGACTGACTAAGTTGTATAGGGCAAAGTATTAACTAGTCAAAAATTCTTATTTTTAAAAGTCGAAAGTTACGGAAATGAGCATGTTCTAATAGGTGTAAGGGCATATTAGGAGAGATAGAATTAGATATGAAGATATCAAAACAATTTGGGAGAGACTTGGGTGGAGGACAAGATACGAAAAGTGAAATGAGATGGTTCATACGTGTAAAGAGGATCTCAGTGTGGAGGTGTGAGAGATTGATTATGAATGATTTTATGTGAGGTAGGAATAGATCGAAAAAAATATAGAGAAGAAGTAACTAGACATGACATCAGGGGCGGCTCTAATAAATCGGTGGCCTAAAGCCAAATCCAAATAGATCCTTAAATTCAAATATATTTTTTTATGAAGTTTATTATAGCCAATATTTAATTTTTCTTGAGACATCATAGTACTCATAATTTATCAAACTTTTATTACTTATTTGCTCTTTTATGAAAAGTTTATATTTTCTACAAATAATACTCGATATTTTAAAAATATATATATGTATAACATATATTATTTTTTTAAATGAGGCCCCTCAAATTTTGGGGCCTAAGGCGGTTGCTTTTTTTTCAAAGGTGTAGAGCCGCCACTGCATGACATGAAGCAACTCCAACTTACTAAGAACATGACTTTAGATTTTTAAAATATGGATAAAGCATTAAGATTAAGGTTAGTAGATAGTAATATATTGGCTTGTTATCCATTCATACGGGTAGTATTGCTCTCATAGGTTTTGGTCCTTTTTATAATTTCTGTTAATATTATTTCTTGTCTTATAGTTTGACTATTATGTTATATTATTGTAGTTACTGAATTTTTTGTATTTTTATTACTTTTTCTTTTCCTTTTTCTAATTAAACTATTTTGGATTATATTTTTTTTTGAATCGGGGGTCTTTTGGATACAACTTCTCTATCGTTGAGGTAGGAAAAGTCTACGTACACCTTAATCTCTTCGTACTCCATTTTTGTGAAATTATATTGAATATATTGGTATAATTTTCTTCAACAAAAAAAATGTCTTTTTAATATAATAATACTATTATTTAAGTAATCATATAAAAATTAACTCTAGAACTAAAAACTCTATGAAAATAGTTTTTCGCATTTCTCGTTCCATTTTTTTATCCAAAATTTCCAGTTTCACTTAAGTATACTCCTTGTTAATATATCCTCACAAAAACAAAAGAGAATGGTTATAAGGGTCTTCGATTACCGGGAAAATGTTCATACTCCTTGTTATAACAATGTTGCTTTTTTTTTTTTATCAGACTACTAATTACGAACTTAACTTCAGTTCTTGAGTCTATCATAAAAAAGTTTCTTTATCAGATTACTAACTTCATTAAGTTCTTGAATGTATTTGCAACATTGTACATGTTCCATTTGAACCCTCAATTCTTTGACAAGCAAGAACAAATCAGTTTGACAATGACCAACAAGAGTTGTGATGGAGTGGTAAGTATTCATTCATCATTAACCAAGAAGTCTTGAGTTCGAGCCCCCTTGGGTACGGAGTCGCCTTTGTTAGGGAGCGTTTTACCCCCAATGTGGGACTTTCCGGCGCGAATCCAAATTTAGTCAAATTCTAATATGGGTATCCGGACACCGAATGGAAAACCAAAAAAAAAAAAAAAAAGTTTGACAATGACATAACAGTTTATAAATTTTACCAAGTTGATTTTACACTTGACCAACTCCTGTTCCCTTTTTGGAACTTCGATTTTTTCAGTTCTGTGTAAGGGTCACGTTTTTTCAGTGCACCGAAAAATTGAAATTTTATTAACTAAATTTAAAATTATATATTTTGTTTGAGGCAAATATTAAAAGATGATTGATTAAAAATTTAAAAATTCAAAATATAAAGTGATTTGTTTTGTTATAACTTATAAATATATAACCATGTTAACTGAAATTGACCAGAAGGGCCATTTAATTACGTGATAACTAGACCAATGTAACATCTTGCTTTATTTTGTATGCAACTTATGTTATATTAGGAGTATTTGACAAGTACAATTTTCTAGTATAGATACTTTTCTATTCTTTGAAGATTATAAAGCTAAGTAAATAATAGTTATGTATTTAACAGTTATTAGATGCCATTTGATTGTTATCAATTCTCACGTCCCTGTTGTAGAATAATTAAGTGAATTTCGTACGAGGAACGTGTAAGATAGACAAATAATACTTCCTGCGCCAATATGACATATTTAATTAGTTTATGTCTAGGGTTATATATATATATAAATTTAGGACCGGTTTGATCATAGATTTTCCAAGTAATATTTGGGGGGAAATTTGGCAAATAGTGTTTGTTCATACAATTTGTCATTATTTGACAAATATATATCCCAAATTCCCAAATACTAGTTTTTTCTAGTATTTGGGCCAGTTCTCATTATTTGGGATCTTTTAAAAATTGAAATTTTACACCAAACTTTTATTTTTTACAAAAACACCCTCTATAGTAGTTGTTTGTGTTGTATTACATAATTTTGTACGTGAACACCATAGTAGTGATGAAATATTCAGTGAATATGAAAGTACTGATATGGTTGTTGATGAAAATGATGAACAATCGGCTCAGGTAACAAAGTCATGTGCTTTGTCTACTTCACGATGTATGGAATGATGTTTGTTGCACTCACTCCAAACTACCACATTGCTCCAGTGTCATGGACACTTGTTATTTGTTGCAACGAAGATTCAATTGACTTGTAATACAAACTTATAGTTAGTTTTGATAGTTTTTAAAACTTATAGGTATAAATCATATTTTTCTAAAAAAATGAAATATGTTTTTCAAATACTATGACCAAACACATTGTGAAATTTCACCCAAATGGTATTTGAAAGTCTATGGCCAAACGCTAGCTTAAAATCGTGATTCTATCTTTCCCATCCTATAATTCATTATCTTTGGTCCCAGAGGGAACAAGAGTGCAATAAGATAATGGGCTTGCCGTAGTGGTACGGGACTCTATAGGATAGATGAGTGAGGTGGATATGACTATCATATATTATAGGGAAAATAGTTATGAACCAATAAAGTTGGATATTTTGGAGGCCCAATTGCTAAAGTGCATTTCCCTATCTTGGTTAGCTTCAATTTTGGATTAATCTTATCTTTTTCTTAAGTTGATGCCATTGGCACAGCTATATACGTAACTAATCACTTTCCCAATTCCAAATGATAAAGACTTTGAAAGTAACGTAATATTCTGAAAGCAAAAAGTTCATCATCAGTAGTTACGTAGCAGTGGTAAAAGACACCCATATTACATTTACCATATGAACGAACCTTCAAAAGCAGTGCAGCCTTTAATACCTTATTAGTCTATACTGCACCTTAAAACTAAACTAGAGACTCGCATAAACACAAACAAACAGCTTTACTTGTACCCAATATATATAGTTATAAAGCAAGTTTACTCAAGTACGTGAAATTAATTAAGAATGGGCTTCTCCAAGTCCTCGAGAGGGCGGAAGAATGTCTTCTGCTCCAAAATGGATTCAGCAGTAGCACCAGTGGCGGATGGGGAGTGAAAGCCACGTTCCGCGCCAGCAGAATCAGTTGCTGCTGGCCCGAACACCCCAGTTTGTGGGTGAGGAGCCCAGTATTTTTCTGATTGTGGCTCTATCACTTCATCAGGCACAACCGAATCGCGCACATGATCCTCCGGGTTCTTGTCGTACACTGATGTCTGCACTCCCCTCCTGTGTACAACAATCAATCAATTACTTATTTAATTCAATCAACAATGTATAGGTACAAGATATATATTAGGCCTTGGAATTATATATCTCAGTCCAAAATTTAATTGATTTAGTGCCCAAATGTCGGGTCTACTCACGTGATTATGTCGGTTTCCTCCTAATAAAGAACTTCAAACCAACCAATTAACTTTAATTATACGTACGGCAAAGTTGGAAATCTGATTTTGGTATCTATAATAACTAGTCATGACTAGTTTCATTGTATTCCTAGCTCCCGTTTGATCATAGATTTTGAAATTTAAAAAATTAATTCTATGCGCAAACAATAGCTCAACTACTGTATGTGGGGCACAGCATAATTATTTATCATGGTGGTGGATACAGGTCCCATTCCCCAACCCCCACCAAGAAGGAACAGTGTCAACCATTAATCATCAGCAATATTGTTGCTTCAAAAAAGGCAAAATAACTCCAGCCCTACACGTCTAATCAAGAGCTTCTATCTACTCCCTCCGTTTCAAAAAGAATGTCTTAGTTTGACTTGAAACGGAGTTTAAGAAAAGAAAAAAGACTTTTAAATCTTGTGATTTAAAGTTAAAGTTATGTCAAATGTACCAAAAAATACCCTTTAATCTTGTAGCCTTAAATATGCCATATGGAAAGTTGAAGTTAAAGTGTTGCCAAAAAAGGAAATGGGTCATTCCTTTTGAACAGACTAAAAAGGAAATAAGATCATTCTTTTTTAAACGGATAGAGTAATATTTTTATCTTCATCTTTGGTTTTATATGGGTCCCTAAAGTTTCACCTACAGACCTACACCTACTCACCTATTCTTTTCTTAACTTTCCAAGCTTCTATGAGATCAGGTTAGACGGTTACATCTTTACATCTAACTTTTTCTTTTTCTAATAAATGCTAATCGTCATCTAACCGTGAAATACATGCAAATGGAGTAATAAATTTCGTAATTTTGGAAAAGATTAACGGTTCAGATCAATTGTAACATGTGTGTGTTAGGCTCAGGGAACATTATCTGTGCCAGAAATTCTTATTAGTGGGTGAGACGTCCTTATCCGATAAGCACTCCACTTCAGCACGCATTATATTGCTTTGATAAACAAGGAAGAAAAAAACGTGACTGACAGAAGTAGCCTAAAATAATGCTTTGGTGAAAATAACATGATTCAGCATCAGTGTTTCTGGAAATACATTAAACAGGAAAGAAATCAGAACAGAAAATCGCCAGATCAGAGAGACGAATACACTTCTAACTTTCCGGGAAAAAAAGCATATGCCATGACAAATTGGACCAAAAAATCTCAGCTAGCTAGCTAGAAGACGTGTACAGTTGCTAGATCTGGAAAAAACAAACTAAAACTGGTAAAATGCAACGTTTAGCTTCTACAAGTTGTAAATCTAGTTGAAATGATCTCGTATTTGATCGGTAATACCAAATACTGGAAATCATAAACCTAAGATCCTTCATGCTTACTCTTGCTCAATGGAATCACTAAATTTGAGGATCAAAATCAGAGAGAGAAAGGAGCATCGTAAACTCCGAGCATTGTTTGACCAACAAATTCATCCATTACAGAACTTAGCAGAGTACAAAAGGATCGCATAATTTTCTCAGAAATTAAGCAAAAATCACAAAATACTACTTGTAGTAAGCAAATATCGAACATTAAGCTCATCTATACGAATAAATGCAGTAGAAAGCAAACACTGTACACGGAGTAGGTACACCAAAACTGCTAACGCAAAACGGTAAAAGGACAAAACTACATTCACAGAGATTAAATTTAGAACCATACCTTCCAGAGAGGGTAGGTGAATTAGCAGTAGTTCGAGCACTTGCGTAGGTGATCTGGTTAACAACTCGCTTCCCCAAGCTCACGAGTCCACGGCTCTGCAAATTGGTGGCCATACAATATACACTAAGGAAGAAGAAGAAGAAAAAAATGGAGTTTCTGAAGAGAATCTGAAAATTCACAGAGATAAAGAGCAAAGCCCCTGTGTGATGATGATCACACTCTTTGCTTATCTCCCCCTTTTTTTATAGTGAAAAAAATGAGCTGCATTTCTCTTTCGCACCTACCCCAGTACAACGGCGTACAACTTCCGTTTCATTTAACGGCAATCGGTACGTTAACAGAATATCCAATTCTTAATTCCTTTTTAATTCTGTCGCTTAATGGAATTATGGATCTTAAAAACGATTCTGGGTATCTTTGATTATACTGACTTTCAATTGTTCACTATTTTAAAAATAATTTTTTACTTTTAACATATCAAGGTTAATAAGTATTTAATTATTTATTCTTTAAATTCTTTTTTAAGACCTAATAATTAACATTGATGAATTTGGACACATTATTTCTGAAGGTGAATGTAAAATCTGGACAAATAAAAATTAACGGAGGGATTAAATAATTTGATTAATTAAGGGAAAAGTGGTTTCGTAATCTTGATGTACGACAAGGACACCGTTACCTCCGTTTCGACGTTAAGTTATCATTGTCGCATAAAGGACATGGTATTTATTAAATGACTATCTTGCCCTTAAAATGGTCCCAGTAGTCTTGTTGCCAAGTGTTAACATTATCTAGAATTAACACGCGGTTTTTTAGTGTGGGGAGAAGATAAAATTGTCAAACAAGTTTTACAGAAAATATCAAAATAGTCCCTTATGTTTATGGTAAGTTCAAATTAGTCGTTTAAGTATGTTATTGAATAGTTTAATCTTTTAAATTTGTCAAAATGAACACTTTTAGTCTCTACAGATACTTTACGTAATACAAACTATTTATATTATATTTGATGAAAACCATAAAAAAAAAAAAAAAAAGGAAGGAAAAGAATAAAAATACCCCTTAACTTTCATTTATTAATTAACTTCGCAATTTGTCATACTATTTGACTATTTATAGTTTTACCATCATAAAATGTATCATTCATATCCCTTATAAAAAAAATTCTAATCAGAACAAGTGCAGGTAAAGTTAGTTAGATGCGGGTTAAATTAGGGTGCTAATTTTTTTTTATTTTCAGGCATATTAGATCTGATTCGGGGTTTTCCATCTAACAAGAGGTATGAATTATAAGTTTTGTAACGATAGTGCTATAAACAGACAGACAATATGACGAAGGGCAAAATTCGCTAAGAAATGAAAATTGAGGGATAATTTTTAACCCTTTCTCCAATTTTTTTTTTTGCAAAAACTCACATTTGAAATTGCATGCTATGCAACTTTTACTCCCTCTATTTTTTTTAATGTGCAATATATCATGTTGCGATTTTTTTAAAATTATAGGTGCTCCATTTTATTGTCCGTAAAGGTCAAATTTAACTTAAATATGCTCTCGATAGATAAAATAGGTAACTATACATTGATAAGAAATATTTGAATTCTTGAGAAGAGAGGAATCGTGATGGTCCCCACGAACATTTGGTATTTTCAATTTTTTTTAAAAAAAAATTATTTGCATTTCATCTCAAATCCAACCGATAAAGTTTGCAAAAATATTTGTATGAAACAATAATGCTCTCTTTTGGAAAATTTAAAAGAATAAAATTTATTTAGAAATATATTTAAGTGTTCATTTTGAACCTATCACAAAAATATAGGGACACATTAGTCTTTTTCTAACAATTTTTTATTTATTTCTTCTTCTGTATTAATTTTATCTGCTTCCTTAAATGGTCGAACAGAATATTGCTGATTAGATATGGAGTCACGCCTACTTAAAAGAAGATTATCCATATACATAATCTTAACAAAATAAAAATAAAACCTTCTAGATATTAAAATATTACCTAACATATATGGTGAGATAGTTAATTTTTGCCAGCACTTGGAAAATTAATGAGTCTATAATTTTGGTTTAAGACTTAAAGCATTAGAAGACACGTCATAATCTACTTCATAATTAAATTATGTTGAAAGTTAAGCATATTATATATATGTTTGTCAAATATTTTAGTCAAATCATGAAAAGAAAAATTAATTTGAGAGTTAGACGTGGCTCCATTACTACTATTAAGTTGGAATCCATGTGTTAATAAGGATCTTTGTATAATTTCTTTAATAGGTATAAAAATAGAATAATGTTTATCCATTTTTTAAACTAGATTTATGAGTTTTTATAAAGTTGTGTGTTTACAATTTATTTATGTCTTTCTCTTTGAGTTTTAATTTGAAATTTTAATTAAAATCAACTCTAATTTTCATCAAACTATTTAAATTGAGATAAAAACTCCAAATGATATTTTCGATTGCTTGCAATAACACCCAATTCAAACAAATAATAATTTCACAAAACTCATTTTCACATAGTTTATCTATATTTTTTCGTGCCTTCGTTAATCAAAATCACAATTCTCTCCCTTTTTAATTCGTAATTTTTTTTTTTTCGGTTTCACACCCAATTGTTTGATATTTGCTTTACAATTTGTCGGTTGGTTATTACATATCGTTTCATTACATATAACATATTGTATTGTATTATTATATATTTTGATAAATATAATATTTAAATAGACTGTATTATTTTTTATCTTACATAATTTCACACATCAATAATTTAGAGAATAAACTTACAATAGAATTATTAAATAATTTAAAACTATTTATTTGTACCCAACTCCTTTGATGCTAAATGGTTTGCCAGTAGATCAATGAGGGGAATTTAATTTTTAACCCACTAATTTATGTTAAAAGACAATTGTAGTTCAATAAGTGGGAAAATGCCAAATCTAAAGAATTTTTAATTCATTAGAGAGATTTTAAACCTTTTTCATATTTAAAGTACTACCAATAGAATATACTCTTAATTAGGGGTGTGCACTATTTGGATTAAACCAAAAAACCAAATCAAATCAAACTGAATTTTAATTTGGATTGGTTTTTTTGGATTTTTGGTTTGGTTTTGAATTTATAATTTACTTTGTTTGGTTTTTTTGGTTTTGTTTCAGATTTAGAAAAATGAAAATCGAAAAACCGAAAAAATTGAATTATATATATATATATATATATATATATATATAAAAAAAAAAATTAAGTTGGAGTTAACCACTTTTGTCCCTTTTTAGTTATTTTCATTATGATTTAGTTTATTTTTTATGTTTGGACATCTATAATTGATATACTTTTAACTATTGTGTTTTACGTTTTACGTGTGATTTATATTAAAAAGTATATTTAAGAAATTCAATATTATATATATATTTTATTTTATTTTTTATTTTTTTAAATTTTTTTTTTTCAAATTGCAAATATAACTTTGTTATGTTTCTAATTATTGACATAACCGATTAACCGAACCGAAAAAACCCAAACCAAAAAGAGAAAAACCAAACCAAACCAAATTTATTTTGGTTCGAATTGGATTACACTTCTTCAAAACCAAAAACCAAAAACCCAAACCGAATATTATAAAACCAAACCGAAAAACCGAATGCGCATCCCTACTCTAAATACAATAGGTAACACCCATCCAAATAAAAAATTAAGTTTCATTAAAAAATACTTTATTTTTATAGCTTGAATTCTAGATTTTTTAAGGTTCTAACTAATACTCTCTCCGTTCTCATTTATATGTCGTTTTTAGTAAAAATAAATGTTCCTTAATGCTTGTCATTTCACAAAATCAATGCATAAATGATATTATTTTTCCTATTTTAACCTTGAGAGTTATTAATCTCATTTGACCAACATAGAAAAACCAAGTAATTGATTTACATTAATAGAAAACTTAACTTTAAGTGAACACTAAATAAGGATACACTGGTAAACTTACATAATTTCTCGATGAATGTGAAATATAAAATGATGACAATAGAACGGAGGGAGTATTGAATAACACTTATCATGCAATATTTATTGGTACTATAACTCAAGACATGGTACTAGATATCCATGCAATTATTGTGTTATATTGCTCACGTACCAAATTTTCAATTGTGGAATCTATGGAATTTAAGTGCTCATATTGATTAAAATATGGGTTGTTATCCCATTATATAACCTCTAAATCTCTTCTAAATAAATATAATTAAAATGTGTGGCAAAATTTTAAATTAAGATACAAGCGGCCTTTACTTTTGTTATATAAATTTTATAAAATACAGAATGAATTAGTCTCCATCTTAACCATTATTCCAATCAAAGGATGATTTGAGCATATGCTAAATTCCACATATAGCTAAATGGGGAATGAGATCGAAAGAATTTCAACTTTTGAAAAGTACACCAAAATAAAGTCAGACGTTAATATTTTCAATTAGCATTTAGTCACTTTGATTTAGGTGACATTTTGTTCTTCGATTCAAATTTTTTATTATTCAATTTAATCCTTTGTAAGTGCATACCGTACCAAATCAAAAGTAATTCGATTTGATTCGATTTATATAACATGTAATTATCATAGAGTTATATTAAATTGAATTATTCATTTCTTTCACTGGTGGATTACTTAAATGCACCGCTCTATTATAAAAAAGTAAACATTCCATTCCAAGCTATTTGCAGATACAATTTATTTATTTTTTGAGATAAAAAAAGGGAGCTAGCTAGGTATTAAAAAAAATAACTATTCACAGCCGAATATGTGATTCTTTTTTAAATTTCCTATCCGGTGCTCCGGAGCCCATATTGGAGCTCCGGCTAAATTCAGATTGTGCACCGCCAGCCTATTTGAAGATGACGCTTTCAATGATTTTTTTTTTATATCCAAGGCTCGAATCCAAAAGCTCTACATATATATATAGATGATGTTTGTGGATATTGTTCGCCAAACCTCTAGTTCTGAACTTTAATTTTGCAATTTGCAGTATTTATTCTGAAACTTTTTAGTGCATAATGCTTGTAAGATTGAAAGTGAGAGATCATACCACCAAAAATTGGTGGGCCGTATTAACCCCTTTATTTTTAATTAATTTTTTTGGATTTGAATGATACAATAATTAATAAAAAAAGAAAAGTGTTTGAATTATTGGTTTCATTATGAACTATTGACAGTCTTAAAATAACTCTTTACTTGATTAACTGAACTTAAATACAGTCTGATAATTGCAACATGAGAGTGAAATACACCTCTTAATTATCGTCAAGTTTAGGAGTGTTTTCAACACTTCTCTCGACTTTATATTAAGAGTTTCATGCTCCTACAAGCGTACTTTGAGACTACTTGCTATATCATGTGTCAGATCGAGGGTGTATAACTATAAATACGTTTAGTTAGTCAAGTAGATAGGTGTTTTTAAGACAGTCGATAATTCAAAGACCGAAACTAATAATTTACACCAAATTCAGGAGTGTTTTCAATATTTCTCTCATAAGATAAATAGTGTTGATATGATTTTATTTGTTATCTTAATTCTTTCTTTCTAATTTTTTTTCATAATTTGAAAGTTGAAACAATATTTTTCTCGAAGAAATATCTCTTATATAGGTATAAATTAAATTTAAAATAAAATAGCCTCCAAAACTTTAATAGAAATAGAATTCGTCTAGTAGAATACTACGAAATTTCTACGTCTACACAAACATGAAAAGACATCAAAGAATTCTTAATTGAGTGAATTATAGATCATAATCCAATTTCCCGGAAGCTTCGTAGCCTAGTTGCATGATAGATCACTATCTGCTTAAAATTACACTCAACCTGAAATCATTCAATAAATTCAACGTAATTTCAAATCAAAGCTTTAATAATTTTTTGAAATAGTATTTTTCACAATTTACTTAATTCTCCGCGTTTGGATATACTATATGAAATTATGATTTAAAATTAGATTAGTTTAAAGTTGAAGTTTTATTTTAAGTTATATTTTTTCATAAATATGAAAATTCACAGATTGTGAAAACTATCAAATTTTCTACAAATCTTATACAATTAACAAATGAACAAACCATAGTTTATAAATAAGATATCACAATATCCTAAAGCACTATGTTAATAAATCATATATCTCTGTAATTTTTTTATAAATAAATATTTAAGATTATAAACTTTAAAACACACATAATTCTATGAAGATTAACTAATCAACAATAGCAATTAGTAGTAATAACAATATATTTTACTACACATATTTTTGAACTTCAACTCAACGCTATTTTATAGCATCACTTTAGTACATGTGACACTATTCATCAACATCAAATTATTTCCTCCATCATGAACAAGAATAGGCCCATGCCTCTATTGTGTACCCCTTTTTATGGAGTTAATATTTCAAAAGATCACTCAACTTTAAAAATTTATCTAGTAAAGTTATTGAACTTTATTTTATATCAATAAAATCACTTAACTTAGACTTTTATATGAATAAAATCACTCAATAAATTTATCATCAAAAAAGAAATTTCACATGACAAAATAACTTTCTTTTTATAGCTTGTAAATATGAATTTCACAAAATAAATAAAATTTTAAAACCCATTAAAACTTTTTAACGGATATAATTTTTTTTTAACTAAGTAGTCCTTACATAAAAGCGCATAATACTGCTGCAAAGTTTGATTAAATTATTACAAATAAAAAAGATATGCTTTTTAATGATATAGTTTCTTTTTTTATGTTGATCAATTTGAACGTATTACTCCAGTAAAATAACGACACTAATTAATTATTTATCTAATTTACAAGTATATTTTATTGATCTCAAACAAATATTTTAAAATGTATGCGGTACTTCATTTTTCTCACGCACCTATCATGATACATTGTAAAATTTAAATACATAATAATATTATAATAGTTATTTCATTAATTAAGTTTGTCCATACAAACTTCCTAATAACTTTTTAATTTAATTTATTTGTGGGTTTATATTTATATACTAATATTTTGCCATGTCAAATTTATTTTTAATGACAAATTTAGTCGAGTGATTTTATTGATATAAAAGTTTAAGTTGAGTGATTTTTTTGATACAAAATAAAATTTAATGACTTTGCTAGACAAATTCTCAAAGTTGAGTGACATTTTGAGATATTAACTCCATTTTATGAGGACAACATTCTCATCAAGTGTAATCTTGTGAGGACCACTTCCACTATCCCAAAGCCTTGTAGTTTGTATGAATTATTAAAATTCTTTCTAAAAATATTGAATTTAAAATTATAATTTTTTAATATATAAATCATCTCCATTTTTTATGACCAACTAAAATGAAAAATGTGGCCCAATGGATAGAGATGTTAGAGTGGGTACAAGCCCTACATTGGTTAGGGAATGGACGGGTGGTTTTTTACTTGGGCAATCCTCCCCTCATGAACTAGCTTTTGGGGTTGAGTTAGACCCAAATATCATATCTTTACAAGAGTAAATACCATTTTGGCAGCCCCCAAAAAAGTCTAGTCTATCTCGAACACCATTTATTTTTACATCTAATCTCACAAGTTAAGTTTCTAACTAATATTGAATAGCACTTATCATGCAATCTTTATTAGTACCAACTCAAGACATGATACTAGAGATCCATTCAATTATTGGCCTTTGTGTTATATTATTTACGAACCAAATTTTCAATTGTGAAATCCTTGGAATTTTAATGTTCATATTGATTAAAATATGAGTTGTTATCATATTATATAGCGATTATAGCCTTTACATCTTCTCTAATATAATTAAAATGTGTGACAATTTTTTTAAATTAAGAAACAAGTGGCCTTTACTTTTGATATATAAATTTTAAGAAATACAGAATGCATTAGTCTCCATCTTAACCATTATTCCAATCAAAGGATGATTTGAGCATATGCTAAATTCCACATATAGCTAAATGGGAATGAGATCGAAGTAATTTCAACATTTGAAAAGTACACCCAAAAAAATCCAGCCGTTAATATTTTCAATCAACTTTTAGTCACTTGATTTAGTGGTGACATTTTTGTTCTTTCATTCAATTATCTTATGATTCGATTTAATTCTTCATTAGTGCATATCATACCAAATCAAAAGTAGTTCGATTTGATTCGATTATATAACATGTAACTATCATATAGTTATATCAAATTGAATTATTCATTTCTTTCATTTGTAGATTACTTGTATGCACCACTTTGTTTTTTTTTTTCTTTTTAAAATGTAAACATTCCAAGTTACGTAGTTTCCAGTCTAATTTGTGAGCCAATAAAGAAAGAAAGTCGATATGTTTGATTTTTATTTATTTTTTTGGACTCGTGTCATTATTATTATAAATCATTAGAATAGCTAATCAGCTGGAATGTGTCAAATTAGCAGATACAGTTTATTTATTTATT
Source organism: Solanum lignicaule (assembly GCA_029582545.1). NCBI lineage: Eukaryota > Viridiplantae > Streptophyta > Magnoliopsida > Solanales > Solanaceae > Solanum > Solanum lignicaule. The sequence goes on along the minus strand of JAJOOF010004895.1, from coordinate 50,840 downwards.
GGGATAGAAAATAGGAGCTACTTACAAAAAAAAAAAAAAAAAAAAAAACTAAAAAAAATACTCCAAATATCTGGTGTTTGTGGATATTGTTTGCCAAATTTCTAGTTTTGAACTTTAATTTGTAAGTATTTATTCTGAATTTTTTATTGCATAAAGCTTGTAAGGTTGAAAGTGAAAGAACATAAACGATTACCGCCAAAGATTGGTGGGCCGTATATATCCTTTATTTTTAATTAAATATATTACTAAGGAATATAATTTTATAGATAAACAATATGGATATGATTTTATTTGTTTTTTTTCTCTCTTCTAATTTCTAAATGATTTAAATAATAGAATTCGTCTCATAGAATATCATGAATATACAAATGAAAAGACATTAAAATAATTCTTAGTTGAGTGAATTGTATATCATAATCCAATTTCCCCGAAGCTTCGTAGCCTGGTTGATATATCACTACTTACTTAAAATTACACTCCACCTGAAATCATTCACAAATTCAACGTAAATTCAAATAACAGTTTAGAATTGTTTTTTGAAAAAGTATTTTCCATAATTTACTTCTTTGCTCTTGGATATACTAAATGAAATTAGATTAATTTAAAATTAAAGTTTTATTTGGATATGTAATTTTTTAAGTAATATCTTTTCATAAATATATGAAAATTATAATTCTTACAAAATTAACAAATGAGCAAACCATAGTTCATAAATAAAAATACCAAAATATCCTCAAGCACTACATTAATAAATCTCGTATCTCTGTATTTTTTTTATAAATAAATATTTACGATTACAAGCTTTAAAATACACAAAAATTTATAAAGATTAGCTAATCAACAATAATAATAGCAATATAATTCTTTCACATGATGTAACAATTTCTTTCTTGTCAAATATGAGTAAAGAGAGTTAATATCTCAAAAGATCATTCAATTTTAGAAATTAATTTAGTAAAGTCATTAAACTTTTTGTTTTGTATCAATAAAATTACTCAAGCTAAGTTAGATTTTTGTATCAATAAAATCACTCAAGCTAGATTTTTGTATCAATAAAATCACTCAATTAAATTTATCATTACAAACCAATTTAACATGGCAATTTTTTTTTTTTTATGGCTAAATAAAGTAATAACAATAACTTAGTGAATGCAGTCTCGTGAAGCTATTGAAATGGTTTTTTTGAAAAATACTCTGTTTGCAGGGATGAAGAATACCTAAATCCAATTATATGCTTGATAAGATACTATAGTAAACATGATTAGAAGACGAAATTAAGCAATGAACAGGAATCTCAAACTAGACCAAAGTAGTAGTAAGATTTTTTAGTAGTGGATAACTGAACCTACAAAACTAAGGGAACTGCGCTAAAAAGACAAAAATAATAAACTGAAACATCCAACTCTATTATTTATTAAATAATATTTTGTAATGTCAATTTTTTTTTCATTAATTAAGTTTGCTGGTAAAAATTTGTGAATGAGTTTTCTTTAATTTTATTTATTTATTTATGGGTTCATGTTTATATATATGACATAAAAGACTACTAATTTATTTTTTTAATGATAAAGTTAGTTGAGTGATTTTATTATTGATATAAAAATCTAAGTTGAGTGATATTATTGATACAAAACAAAGTTCAATGATTTTACTAGATAAATTTCTAAAAATTGAGTGACATTTTGAGATATTAACGCTGATATTTTTCTTTATTTTTTACTATTTGGTAAGTAAGAAAGAAAATATTTAGGAAGGAATCGTTTGGAACACAAGCTTGGAAAATCCAGATAAATGTATATTTTGTTGACTTACGAGGACATGAAGAAGATCCCGTTGTGCGTGTTACCAAATTGGCCAAGTTGATTAGAAGAAGACATGCAGGAGATTGTAATTAAAGCTTTGTAGCTTTGAGCAGTTTGGAAGTGAATCAGACCGGAGTGCAACATTAGTGGTTCACAATTTGCTATTGATCAGAACCGACATTTCTTGAGATGGCTCAACAAGTGGATGAAATCACAAAGCAAAAATAAATATGTGATCTATGCAAATCTATTAATTAGTCACAAAGTGGATGACATCCCCCTCGATCAAGTGAATGTAGCTCCGCTAAGCAAATGGGTCAAGTTTATTCGTTTTCAGTGAAAATTATTAGATCAACAACAAGCTCTATCACTAAAATAAATTCGTCAAACTAGCTAAAACGAGATTATTCCTATTAATTATCTATAAAATATTATAATGTACAATTTGTGATCTATTCAAATCTATTAATTAGTGACAGTGTGTAATAAAATGGAATAAAGGAAGAAGAAGAAAAACAAGAAAAACTTATGTGGGGTGAGGAGGAGCGGGTTAAAATTTTGCGTGTTGAGACAAAACTAGCTCCACCCTTCTCCATTGCCATTTCTATTTGCAAAATGTTTCACTTTCACTAAAGTATAAAACGCTCCCTAACAATTACAACTCCGTATTCAAGGGGAGTTGAACCCAAAACCTCTAATTAAAGATTATTCAAGGGGAATTGAGCCCAAAATCTCTAATTAAAGATTATTCAAGGGGAATTGAACCCAAAACCTCTAATTAAAAATAAATGAGTACTTACCACTTGACTTTAACCGTTATGGGTAAAAAATTAATATAGTTATCTATAGGTATCAGTATTTAAATCTGTATTGGCGTTATACTATACATCTAATCTATCAAGAATAGGCCCAATGCCTCTATTGTACTCCATTTTATGAGGACAGAAATGGTGTTGCGTAGACATTCTTATAAAGAGTATAAAATCTTGTGCTGGCCACTCCCACTAAGCCTGGTAATATATATATATATCTTTTATCATTCTATATTTGAAATTCATATTGAATTCTGACTTATCTGAATTTGCATCATGTAAGGCTCTTTTCAGAGGAAATTTCATCTCCCAACTCACATTTTTTGGTGATCATTGTAATTTTGTATGAATTATTAACATTTTAAAAAAAAATTTCAACTTAAAACAAAATTATATATATTTAAATTGTTCTAAATATAAAAAAAAGTACTCTTTTTGTTTGAACTACTTAAATAGAAAAATGTGTTCCATAAAATGGATAGAGAAAATACCTTTTTTTGCAGCCCCCAAAGGGACTTATCTGTTTTCGAACACGGTTTGTTATACTCTCTATTAAGAAAACAATTATTGACATAGTGAGTTTACCATTTTACCCCTATTAATTATGAAGTGAATGAATTAAAAATTTAAGATTTTCAACAAGTTCTTCCTTTTTCAAAGTAATTAATTGAGGATATAATAGATAAAAATATTTTGTCCTTTCTTGATTCATCAAAATGGACAAGTAATTAGAAACAACTAAAAAAAGAAAAGTGGACCAAGCTAACTCTATAAGGGCCTGTGAGTTAGAAGTGGTGAATGAGATCGGGCCAAGTAAAATATTGAAGTGTTTTATTTGGGATTCAGGCTCAATTAGCATTTGGTTAAAAGGAAAGAAGGGTTTATGCATATTGAAGAAATGTTTGTCCTCTCTTCTTCTTTTAGAGTCTAAGCTTTTTACCTCTATTCATATCTCTATCTTTTAGTTACTTGTTATTTCAATATTTCTATTGTATTTCCGTAGTTTGAGTATTGCAATCACAATTCTTAAGTTGTAATTGCGTTTTAGTTCTCTTCTTAATATAGTGAAGAATTTGGGTTTGTTACATGTATTTAACTAAGTTTTTAAAAGAAAATAAAATATTTTTAAAAATATAAGGTGTTAGGTTAAGATTTTGAGAGAAAAAAGTGTTTATAAGAAATAACAAGAGTTATTTTTCATAAATTAAAAAGTCATTTATAAAAGTTTGTCTAAACAATTATTATGTGTGTTTTTAATTTATTAATCAAACATAATTTATTTTTCATAAAAACTTTTTTTTCAAAATAAACTGATGATTATAGATGTTTGACCAAACATAGTATAAAACAGATAAAAGGTAGAATAGTGCAGTGGGGCGTGTGGCTGACATGTAAGGCCAAGCTATCTGCCACTGGATTGTTATCCTCTCCACATAATTTGCTGACATGAACACAAATTAAAGGCACACACCACTCCACATCCAAAACTAAAATTAAAAAATCATGGCATCTGCTGTTGTTGCTGGTGCTGCTTCTTCTTCTTGCTCTGTTTCTTACTCAAGAAACCTTAGCATTACAAAATCTAGTGCTTCCATCCCATCTCTCAAGTCATCCACCATTCCATCCCAGGTATAATTTAATTTGTTATAGTCGAAGTGTGTGATCATCTCATTTAAATATATATTTTAAATTATTTATGTAGGGATAATAACAGTTTTAGTCCTCCAATTATTTGTAGATTTTGATTTTGGTCTATTTGAGTAAACACATTTGAGCTTTTGATTATTTGGAATGTGTATATTTAGTATGTTATATAATTTGCACTATTTTTGAACTATATTACCCTTATAGATGAAGTATTAATTAACACATGAGTAATTAAGCGGTGAAACGGTTAACATTTGTGAATATATATACACTAGAAAAGGGATCAGAAGTGCGTATTTCAATTAATTAAAGGTTAAATATGCTTAATCGAATATAATTACCAACATGTGTTGTGTTATATTATGCCTCAATAGTCCTCCCTTCACCCGGAGGCCGTGGCAAGGCGGGGTTCAAATATGAATAAGTAAACAGACAAACAAGGTGAAGGGAGTTCAACATTTACTATTTTGAAATCCCTCAGCCTTATCTGGCTCCACCCCTGCCTGGAGGCTTGATTTCTTTTCATAGGATAAGCATGTCAAATTATTTTTTGATTTTCAATGGTGTGTTCTGAATTATGGATTTTTTGTTTGTTTTATTTTTTCATCTTATGCAAATTATTTTACCTCTTCAGAAAACTAGTTTCCAAGGGCTATCATTACAAGAGGCCAAAAGGGGTGTTTCGAATTCATTCTTAGGCGCGGAGAGTAAAAGGAATGCTACTAGCAATGGTGGAAGTAGAGGCCTTGAGATTACTGCAAGAAAAGCAGCTGCTGCGAAGAATATCGAAGTTGAAGTTGATAAGCCATTGGGACTCACTTTAGGTCCAAAGCAAGGTGGTGGAGTTCTCATTACGGTTTGTAATTTGTTGCTCTCCATTATGTCGATTTATTTCGTTCTGTTTTAATGAGGCAATTACTAAAGAAATTCTCACAAGTTATGGACTAGTAACTAGTTTTAATCAGCCTGTTTTAGTTGAATCATATTGTAGACAAGTTATGGAGCTAGGTGAACGCGAGGGGTTCAATTGAATCCCCTTAGGCAAAAAGAGATACTCCGCGACACAAATGACTTATTTTTGGTTATATAGAAATTGTTGAATCTCCTTAACATAAGAAAATGTTCTAGTGTAATGATGAAGGGGTTCAAAAGTTGTTTTATGTCATAAATTAAAATCTCAGTGTGGCATTTTTGCATTTTTAGTCTCCTTGTTGGAATTATTGGCTCCACTATCGATTTTAGATCGACTAGTGAGTAGTGACATTTTATCCACGGACAATGTAAAACTGTTTTACACTACTGGTGCAAAAGTTGCCTAATACGAAATGAATTGTTGATGTTAAGAGCTTTTTTGTTGTTCTGTTTTGAATGAATTAGGGTATAGAGAATGGCGGTAATGCTGCAAGGGCAGGGCTTAAGGTTGGTGACCAGGTAGTCTACACAAGTAGCTTCTTCGGTGACGAACTGTGGCCAGCTGATAAGCTTGGATTTACGAAAACTGCCATACAGGCGAAGCCTGATTCTGTCTACTTCGTCATTAGCAGGTTAGCAAGTGAAACATTTTAATGATCTTATGAAATAAGACATCGCTACGTATGAGTAATGATGTCTGTATTAACAAAAGATGTGAGTTTAACATACTTCAATTGGTTGATGTTTTGATGCAGAGGTGCTGATGTAGATGTTAAAAGATTGCCCAAACGTCCTGCTCCTCCTCAATTTGGAAGGAAACTAACTGATGCTCAAAAGGCTAGTATTGATCTGTGCATCATTAAAGATGTTCATATATAATTTGTATTTGCTTGATGTTCATCCTTTGTATTTGTTTCTTTGCGTAATCGTCTATAGTTCATTGTCTTCAGGTCAGAGCAACACACATTTGCCTCGACTGTGGTTACATATACACCTTGCCTAAGTCTTTCGATGAACAGGCAAGTTTCTGCACTCTACTTTATCTGTGTTCCAATACAAGCTTATAATCTCTTTTTTTGGGCTTCAGAAACTTGTTGAGATAATATCTCAAATGGTCACTCAACTATGAGTTCATAGTTGACTGACTTTTGAGTTAAAAATCAAAGTTGAGTGACTTTATGTGAAAGGAGTGATCCAGGAGTCCATAGTTGAATGACTTTCTGAGATATTATCTCGGAGCTTGTTAGACAATTTAGGATCTTCTGAAGTCTCTACTTCTCCTTGTAATTGTTGGCATTTTAACATTATAAACACTAGATCGGACATGATAACTTAATACAAAATAAGTAGTTGGGCATACCAAATTGAGTCATGTCGGATTGACGTAGGATTAAGCTATTTCCACTCGACAACTCTTCCTCAAGATGATAACGTCAATGAGACAACAACCACAATCTCTTTTGTTTCAAGACAAATGGTGTGTTGATATAAAGAGTAGAGAGGGGACCTAATTGCAAATAAAAAAAACTAATGGCTCCGCCATATAGCCTACACTCACCACCTTACTAGATCCACCAAGCACATAGCGCCCTCTTTAATTTTGGTATGCAGGTTCTACTCTCAGGCTAACCTCTTGATTGTCTTTGTACTCCTACCTCCTTTATCCTGAGCATTTGTATATTTACGTGCATAGAAAAATAACGTTATAATTTGTTGCGTTTGTTGGATGCAGCCGGAGGACTATGCATGTCCACAATGCATAGCACCAAAGAAGAGGTTTGCAAGATATGATGTTAACACTGGGAGAGCAATTGGAGGAGGATTGCCACCAATTGGTGTCATTATTGGTCTCATTGCTGGTATTGGCGGTGTTGGAGCATTACTAGTTTATGGTCTTCAGTAACATCTATTATCAATTCAAATTTTTCCTGGTGATTTATTATACCTTAAAAAGTGTTACTTAAATGCTTGTGCTTATATAATTACACATTCTTGAAATGAAGCTCAAGTGTGCATCTTTTTTTACAAGGGAGAGTAGAATCAGCGAGTTGATGATACGTGTATCCAAATCAATTGTGTAAAGAAAACTTGTTAATTTTCTAAAATATATATAATCAAGCATTTATATTCTTCATAATCATTGTCGTACTATGATGATTGTCACATCCTAATGATATTTGATATTTCTACACCACGGCTCATCTCTTATTTTATTACTATAGCAAAAAATATTGACAATAAATTTAATATAGCGGCAGACTTGATACTACCGTTAAGCAATATAAATATGAATTGGTAAATATATAATATTTGAATGATTATACGAAAAAATTATGTAATGAAAGGGACATTTTTTTTACTAGTAACACGATTATTATCACTTAAAAGTGGACTAATCATTTTACTTTAGTGAATTTCATCATGAAGACTGAAGAGTTCGCCCTATTTTCATTACTTAATTTTTTCCCCTATTTTTGGCTTTTCTTTTCTTTCCCCTCTTTCGTAACTGGTATACTCGGAGTTGGATCGTTTGGTACGAGGATAAGTAATATTAATATAATATAGTAATAAAATGTAAGACTTTTTATCTTATATTTAAATAGAGACATTAATTCATTTCAAGGTTATTTATTATATTATTTGTACTAAAATAATGAAATTACTTATCTCATTTAAATAGTGAAATAATTAATCCCATGAAATATCCTAATTTATGGAATAACTTTGTCTATCACATCTCCTGCCAAATTACTCCTTATGGCCATTTGATTGTAGTTAGAAAGTGAATTATTGAATAAGTAAAGACGGACATAGGGAGTTGCAGTAAAATTCAAATTTCCAAAGATAATTAATAAAGTTAATTCAGTAAAATATTTTCTTAAAGAAAAGATTAAGTCAACATGTGTCGAGTAAAATATACGAATGAAGTATTTGTTCATTTTGACAAATTAAGAGAAATGTAGTACTATTTCTTTCAATACTATTATTAAATAATTATATAAAATATTAATTTTCAAATTTAAATTTTTAAAACATAATTAATTAAATTAATTTAGTAAAATAAATTTCTAAGAAATATTTTTTAAAGAAATATACCCTATATCAAATTAACACGAGTCAAATAAAATATATATCCTATATCAATCAAATTAATAAAAGTCAATTAAAATAAAACTAAGGTAATTGATAGAATCTTTACTGATTGAAAATGAAAACATTTAGAAGTGTAATAATTAACTTAATCTTAAAATGTTTACCACTATTTTGAATTATATAACAAGTATGCAGTAGGCTGTTATTATCTCGTGAGTTAGTAGTCAAAACTATATTTAACGTGTTTTTGATTTTTGAGTTTCACACATAAATTATAAATTATTAAGTAACTTGAATTTTTTATCTGTATCATCAACTATATGTTAAAAACACATTGTAATTATTAAATTGTTCTTAAACGATTAATAATTGAAATATATTTTAATAAATAGTTGATAATAGTTCAAATAAAAAATTCAAACACATATTTAAAACTCAAAAAGTACGTCATCCGTTTAAAAAAGAATAACCTATTTTTTTTAGTTTGTTTCAAAAATGAATAACACATTTTTCTTTTGCGGCAACACTTTACTTTCAATTTTCAAAATGAATGAGCCATTTTTATTTCATGGGAACACTTTACTTTAAGTTTTCCACGTGTGACATGTTTAAGGTCATAAGATTAAAAAACATTTTGAGACATTTGACATAATTTTAATTTAGAATTAAGAAATTAAAATTTTTTATTTATCTTCTTAAATTTCGTATTAAGTCAAACTCGGTACTTTTTACGAAAGGGTGGAAGTATTTTTACTCTTTTTTGACTCTTATCTCGTTTAGGAAAAAAGGCGTTTAATTTGCCAACCCATTATCAGTAATTTTGTGTTGAAAAAAATTGTGGTATATATTTTCACTAAACGACAATACACAGTCTCTCTGTGTGACGAACTCATCCAGTTTCTGTGCCACTGCCACTTTTAAAATTCACAAGCTTTACATTGCTTCCTCTCTACACTTTCCCCTTTGCCCCCTTTTTCTTCTTCTTTTCTGTTTGCTGCTCTTTTTTTACAGCCAAAAAGATCAGTTTTTGAGTGACACCAACAGTTTAAAACAAGAAAGAAAGAGTTGCTATGGAGAGAAAATCGATAATAATTTGTGGGGTTGTGGGATTTCTAGGGCTATTATCTGCCGTTACTGGTTTTGCTGCTGAGGCCACAAGGATTAAGGTAGTTCATTTTTTCCCTTTAAAGGAAAAACCCAAGATTCCATTTTTTTGTTGTGGGGTTTCTAATTTTTTGCTTTCTTTGTTTGTTTATGGTCGGGGAGGTTTAGTTCATCTGTTTAATCTGGAAAACTGGTATGGTTATACTGTGTTCTTTAATTTTTGTCAAATCTTTGGTTCAAATGAACTGAAAGGTTAATTTACTGTTATAATCTAAGACAAAGAATACTAATAGATGTAGGGTTAAATGAAGATTTCTTCAGTTCTTTGTCATTTGGCTGCTTTACTTTTGTGGTTATGAACAATGAACAACACAAATTCTATTCCTTTTAGTTTCATTATAATTCCAAGCTACTCCTACAGAAAAAAGAGAATTTTTTTTGTTCTTGAACTATTAGGTTAGGTCAAATTTGAGCTGAAACTACATTCTGCCCTTGAGATGTTTGCTCCTAGTAGAACTTAGTGGTCATGTGATGGCCAATGTAAGGGAACCCATCATCTCTAATTCAATTGTTAAAGACTGGATTCTTATCATCAAGTTTGCTCTCCTTTGGAGAAAAAACTTTTTGGGCTGAGTCTGGGCGTATTCAGCTGAGTTTCCATTGGAAACAACCTCTCTCTGCCTTCACAAGGTAGGGCAAGGCTGTGTACACATTACCCTCCCCATACTCCACTGTGTATGTTGTTGTTTGTCTGGGCGCATATTCAGCTGAATTTGAATGGTTTCTGAATGTTAAGGCTTTGAGCATCTAGATATAGATAGATATATGCTCACCTTGGTGTCACTCTCACTCCATGATTTGGTTTCGTCCCTGCTGATCTTGGTTGCAGTTCCATATGATTGTTCCTTGAATCAGGGAATAGTATGTTTCACTTAGTGGAGAAGATTTCAACTTATATTGGACAATGCAAGCAATATCTCACAACCTGCTGACTTTCTCCGCTGTCTACTACAACATACCTGTCGGTGAGGTATCTCAGGGGTAGGGAATGAATAGTTTCTAGGAGGTGAGTGGAGGAAATGTGCAAGTATATTGGCTTTCAGATCATAACACTCATTGCCCTGCTATCATTCATAAGTCATAACTGCATGGGAGTAGTTTTATGGGTGGGGTTTGGTGGATGGAGAGAGTGCGAATGGATTAAGAAAAAGAGACCTTTGATGGTAATTTGGTTGCATGCTAAATTCCATAGGATGATTACAGGATTTGAGTTACTTTCATTTCATGTTTGCTGTTGGGAATTTTGGTTCCGTAGAATATAGGGGTAAAGAGAGTTCATGTTTCCTGGTTTGCTCAGAGCGTAGTGACTAATTTATAGTACTATCCAATTATTCTTCAGGGTTCTCAGGTCCAGGTTCCGACTCCTACAGAATGTGTATATCCAAGGAGTCCTGCACTGGGTCTTGGATTGACTGCTTCTGTGGCTCTTATGGTTGCTCAAATAATTATCAATGTAGCAAGTGGATGTGTCTGCTGCCGGAAAGGCCAACATCAATCAGCATCTAATTGGACGCTAGCACTAATATGTTTTGTTGTATCCTGGTAAGTTGGTTAAGGATTGATTGTTAATTTCAAGTTCAGTAGTCATTATTGCAATACATTTAGATAAAAAGGAATATTCATTTGTTTCTCTGTATCCTTGTAATTTGGCTTACTGCTAATTAGATTCAAGTTCAGTTGGTCATCATTGCAGTGGATCAAATGGAGGTTGACCCTAATAACATATAGTAATTGTTGTTCTATAGTTTCTGTGAGAATCTTGCATTGTATGTGTTGGGACGTCTTAGAAACCTTATATATATTCAGTCAAGGCAAAGTAGACGTTCATTATTCCTACATTCAGAAGTTGACTTATTCTGTGTTGTTGCCCCTTCAACATCACAACACTTTTTCTTCTTTTTTTCTGAGAAAGAAAAAAAGCACCCTTTGACATCAGATTAATTTAAACAAATCACTATTTTATTTTTTCTGATCTGTCCTTTACAATGTCAAATCTTGACCAACGAATGAAAGTTGAACCTATTTTGTCTTGTATAGAAGGATGATAAGATATCTATCAATGTTCTTGAAGCCAATAAGTTGCCTTACAGCTGTAGTGCTGGCTCACATACTAGTAACGAATGCATGTGCAAACCTTTTTAGCAATTTTTGGAAGTATCATAATTTGAGAATGTGTTGTGACTTGTAGATATGAGTATTTAATAATGTTGGATTTTTACTCCTCTTTTAAAGGATAGTAATTAATCCAAATATACGTTATCGTTCTTATGACTTCACCAACCAATGGTACGTTTCTGGTCCTACAGATGCAATTTCCAGTGCACTGTGTTGAGGTGGTGATGTGCAAGGGGGATGGGCAGAAGCCTACTTCCTTTTGTCTCCCTTTTTTTATCCTCAGCCTATTCAAACTTCATGGAATGTAGTCCTTGTAGATTAACCCCTGCAGCATGTAATTCCAAAAATGTAGTCTAGCTGATGATGTTGGACCTCCAATTTTTGTATTGACCTTGAGATATCATTGCCCCTCAAATCAGAGTTTTTTCTTCTAATTTTGCATTTGTTTTGGGGGTCATATGCATCGGAATATACTATCAGAAGTTATTTCTTTGGTGAACCAATTTGATCTTACATACCATCCGAAGAAGCCCTAATACAGGTCTACTTACCACTTATGCAGGTTTACATTTGTTATAGCATTTCTATTGTTGCTAACAGGCGCAGCACTGAATGATCAGCATGGTGATGAGAGCCTGTATTTTGGCAACTACTATTGCTATGTTGTAAAGCCTGGAGTATTTGCTGGAGCTGCTATCTTGTCCCTTGCCAGTGTTGCTCTTGGAATCACCTATTATCTTTCCTTGACATCTGCAAAGAACATCAACGATCCATGGCGTCCACCAGCTCCAAGTCAAGGTGGCATTGCAATGGGACACCCACAATTTCCTTCACAGACCAGTCAGGAGCCAGTTTTTGTGCATGAAGATACGTATATGAGACGCATATCTACATGATTGTCCCTAGACCCATATAAACATAAGGAATGGAGGTGTTAAGGGTGTAAGAATCGTCTTCTGTATGTGAAACACTCTCCTTTGTGAGCTATATCATACTTTTTTTTTTTTTGTTTTTTCATTTGCTATGGCAGTGATAGCTTAATTTTGTCGGAAATTTGTAGCCTGTAGCATGTATCTGGAGGTGATGTGTGTATGTAATCCAACAATGCAACATACTCTTGTATGAACTCTGTAGTTTCGAATAGCTATCATTAGTAATGGTTCTTGATCTAGTTTCACAGGGCTGGATTGTGAGGAAAGGAAAGTTGTCACTATTTGGCTTCACCTACTACTTGAACTTCAGAATTATTTTCCTGGACAATTGAATTTATGATTAGGAGGAATTTGAGTACTCTTAGAAATACAAAATGCTGAACACCTTTAATTTGGAGCAAAAGCCCCATATTTTATATGCATTTGATTACCTTAGAGCTGGGAACTGGTTTGAACAAATCATTTATGTAGATTGTTTGACCTTTAACAATATACCAAGTGTAGGAAAATGTTGTGGCATACAGAAAGTACTTGACCTTTCTTTCCCTTCATAATAGTGACATATAAGCCAGCTTTGCACATACTTCAATAAAAATGGTTTTTTTACTTTTTCAACTTTTGGCCTCGGTTGTCCCATGGGCAAAAACTTCAAGGTCAACCAACAAGTTTTGTTGTTGAAGGCCATGGGGTCGTTTAAGAGCACTAACTATCAATCAAAGTGACAGGCGTCCTTTTTGAATGGCTGAGGGAGGATGAAAACTTTTAACTTTAGATAAGGTGAAGTTAAAAAAATATGCTTTCATGAAAAAGACATACTAAAAAAAAAGTTGGTTGTTAGCCTTTGCTCAGTGATGGTGACCTGTAAATAGATGTTTTACTAGTTTGGTTATATATCCATGATGGGGACCTGTAATAAGAAGTTGGGAAAAAATTGGTAACTTGATGGGAGGGAAAAATATTATCAAAGGAGATATAATAAATCATGTTGTATTGTATTGAGAAATACATATCATCATCAGAAAACTGTACAAGGGGATATTCCTGGACAGGCCTTTTGTCACTATTGGTGTGCAGGCCACTGTAATAGAATAAAAAAATCAAACAAAGAAAAAAAAAAAGGATCTCTTTTTACATACAGCAGCTGGTCTGGTCCAGGATACCAATATAGTTAATGAAATTAGAACTGAATTTACAATTGTCTTCTTCAGTCAGCAGTCTTTTGTTCCAGTATATATATATTCTTCAGTCAGCAGTCTTTTGTTCCAGTATATATATGTTCTTCAGTCAGCAGTCTTTTGTTCCAGTAAATATGTATTAACAAGTATATATATATTCTTCAGTCAGCAGTCTTTTGTTCCAGTATATATATGTTCTTCAGTCAGCAGTCTTTTGTTCCAGTAAATATGTATTAACAAGACTGTACAGAAATGTTCAGCATGCAATTTTCTATTGTCATTCAGCGAATACCACGGTTCAGGTGAGCGAATGGTTCAGGATTTGCCTTTGGTGCAGGTTTTGCTACTTCAGGAGTCCCAAATACATTCCAGAATCTGAGAGTTTCATCTCCAGCTGCAGATGCAACTGTGCAACCATCTGGACTCTGCAAAACCGATAAACAAGAAAATGAATACCTTTGTATAAACACAACAATGATGCAAAAGATACAACAATGATGAAAATTTACCTGAGCCATGAAAAGTACTCTGGATGTGTGACCAGTTAGCTCAGCTACCTTTACCATAGAAGGGTATTTCCAAAGGGTGAGCTGATTCTGAGTGAAACCATGAGAACTTAGCAGCTCACGTTCGTTCTTGTTCCACAGTAGGGAACACACCTGAGAACCTGTATCAATTGAGTTCAAGCAAGCACCAGTGTGGGTATTCCAGAACTTTATGCACCTGTCGCTTCCACCACCACCAGAGGCCAATAAGTTACCCTGGAAAGGGCACCAAGCAAGGGCTTTAACAGCAGCTGTATGATCTTCCAGTCTGTGAAGCCATTGTGTTGTAGAGTTGGAAGAAGCCGTTGATCTGTCCCATATGTGTAGGAGGTTGTCATTCCCACCACTAGCTAATTGCTGGCCAGAGGCTGACCATTTTAGACCACAGACTTCTTGATGATGTCCTTGGTAAATGTCAACAATGGGATTTCTTATTCTCACGTCATTGTTTATGATTTGACCATCCATTCCCCCAGTTGTCAAAATGTGATTGTTCCAATCTAGAGCACCAACTCGGGATCGGTGACCGCCTTTCAAAGTTCTCAACTGCATCAAAGAATTAAAACATGTTAGCATATGAATATTTGTTTTTGTACTATGTAACCAGAAGAATTAAGGAAGCATACCAGTCGATTTGCTGTAGTATCCCAAAGCTGAACTTCAGAATTGTTAAGACCAACAGCAATATGTTGACCATCAGGAGCCCATTTAACACTTGTAACAGGGCCATTTTCTTCATCAACAGTGACTAGCTCTGAAGTAGCACCATCAGATGCATCCCACAGATACACAGTGCCGCCAAGAGCAATAGAAAGAACATTGCTTCTGCCCCAGTCTAACAAATTCAAATAGTAATCATCCATGATATCTGGAGCATCTAATGTCCTCTCAGAGGTCTGCATATAAAACAAATTGAACCTTTAAAAACTTTTCATCCAAAAAAGTTATCTTTGGTGCAGATTGTGCTTCTTTGCAACAATTGGAATTTGGTCTAGGAAAATGCAACTACCTGAGGAATGTATCGACGGGGCTTTGCAGTTTTGTTCTGTTGAACAGAGGCAATCTCATTAGGAATGGCCTCAACAGGAGTTGGTGGTTTGTTCTTGAACGCCAGAATGCGAGTCCTGTTCATGTTGAAAGTTTCTGCAAGCTGCTTCCTGTATGCCTCTCTGGAGGGAGAGCTGACAGCTGGGTTTTCCTTACCTTTCCTTCCCTCTGTCAGCATGTAATGTGCATAGTCGAAATCCATAGCTGATCGATTTGGAATAAACCTATCCAACTGTTAAAAGACAACAAATCAAAAGTTGGTGAGATATTCATGTTTCCATCCCCAAAGAAAGCAGGAAAACAGCTTCTGACAATCGAAAACCCCAGCCCCCACCGTGTTCATGTTTCAGCCCCCATTCCACCCAAACCACCCACACAATTTGACACAAGGCAATAACAGAACAAGGGCATATCAGTGATGCTCAATCAGATCAAAAGCAAAATTGGCAAATTATTGAAAACCCATATCCGCATTTTATCAAAATCCCTTTTATTGACAAGATGAATTCTTGAGATACAGGGTAATCTTAGTAGCTTAGTTGGGGTTAGCTACCTGAACTTTCACTTTATTAGTGAGAATTCAATTCCCCACCTCGTAATCCCCTCCCCCGCCCCCAATTCCCATCTAATCAAACACAATTAATGACTAATAGAGAGAATGACTCAGAGTTTAGAATGCATACATTATCACGAGAATTTTTACGTTGAAGAAGTTGTTCCTGAAGAGGGCAACGAGACTGTTTCTTATTTGACGACGCAGAGTAAGATCCTGCATCCATTAGTTAGCACCAAAAAAAAAAAATACACAAATATCGACAAGAACAAAGATAACAAACAAAAGAATCAAAAACCTTGATTAACAAACCCTGCAAAATCAAAATCAGATTATAGACAAACAAATTCAAATGAAACAGTTATAATTGCACAGAAAAATATAAATCACGAGATGAAATCGCTTGCTTGTTCGCTTGAGAAACTTAGAGAGAGATAGAGAGAGAGAGAGATTGATGAAGTTCTTCTCAGTTCATTGATGGATTTATACAAATTTCTTCAGAAGGTTTTGTCTGCGGTATGAGGATTCTAGGGTTTTGTCTCCAACGGCTATATTTCATTAGATTAGCCGTTGTAATTTACTTATTTATTTGGACTAAATTGTCTATCCCCGTGGAGAGAGCACTCTGCATATATCTAGGGGTAGTTGGGTAATTTGATATTTATTTATGTCCGCACTGCTAAATACTTGCACAAACACAATATTTACATCAAATTGAGTAATTTATTGAGAGAACACATTTTATTATTTATTCGCCATTAAGTATAAAATGTGTATTGAAGATATATATGTTTTGCATTCATTAATTTGATATAAATAACAGGTGTAAATAGATTTTATTGTAATCCACCCTACAAGAAGGTCCACAACTGCTCTTAAATTTTTGTGACATGATTTAAATTTTCCCTATGTTAAAAGTTGGGTTAGCTATACTCTTCGCCTTACAAGATTGATTCAAATATTTCCTTATATATTAAGAATAAAACTTTGTAACACGTGGATTATACCTCTGTGACAACGATTATTTTTTTCTGACTGAACTAGAAAGTTCTTTTTATAGTTATCGAAACTCGAGTTATCTGAATTGCCTGTCGGCCTACTTCTATTTGTCGAGATGTAATCCAAGCAGGTTCAAGTGCCTGAAGAGCAGAAGAAGCTCACTATTCGGTGATAGCAACATCGTCTTCTTCCTCATAACCTATGAATCTATACCCTAACTTCAAATAAACCACTCTCAAATCGAGCCACGAAATCTTCACCTCTATCGAAACTTCATCAATACAACTATAAAATAATGGCAAAAATGAAGGTGTGAGATATTGGGTGATTTTTGTGTATTTCTTACGTGAGTGTCGTTGGGTGTGAAGTGGTGGTGGGGTAACGGTTCTTCAAGTGATATCTGAAGAGTGAAGAAAATTTATTGTTATGGGTATGATTGATTTAAAATAATGATGATGGTGGCTAAGATAAAATTGAAATCACACAATTTCATGTATAAATCTAGACCTTTTAGGATAGTTGAAGAGCAAATTTGAATGAATGTCACGTCAAAAAAACAAAAAAGAAAAACGTCACGTCAAAAAATATGTAATGAACAAAGAAGCGTGAATTATACAAACATAATGCATTGCCCGATTGGGTAACACACTTATGTACATAACATTCCAAAGTACAAACAAATAAACTTATCACAAAAGAAGTACCTTCAACTGGGTCAAATTCTTCGGAACATAGCTGAATTTGAGCAACCCCATACCATGCTAAGGCAAGCTGGCGGATATTGCAGAGAAAAGGTGTATTTTTTTTTTCAGCAAGTTGCAGAGTTAAAGCCACCAAAGTTTGTGGCACCAAGTCATAGTATAGTTTCTGTTATACATGTACATTCATAATCTCATATATACGAAAAAGCACCTAAAACCTGTCTATCCAACCTCAGAGCACCACACGATCCCACGCCTTGAAAACTAAGGAGAAAAATTACATAAGGAAACCCAATATACAACTAAGTTAACATACTAAACAGAGTCCCAAAGCAGAGCCTACCTGCTTTGCCTTTAACATTCAAGCCGGGGGACATGAGACTGCATTTGCCTGGACAAAAAGATTAGCAAGAGATGGATGTACTAGCAAGTATAAGATTATTTCTTGTAAAATTTTACATGTTACTTGTATATTATTGCCTGTATTGCCTTCCTTTAGCCCATGCTACAAAATTATTATGGACGACGGCCCACTAACTCCTCATTCAACCTACTGAAGACTAACTTTACCGGAATACAAGCTACAACAGTTGGTAGTGTCTCTTGTTTGAGTGCCCCATCCACTTGGTAACTGTTGGAATCACTACTTTGTTTCTGCTGTGAGGCTATCGAAGAAAGCGTCCGTATCTTTTGGTTAGAAGATAAACTAACCTTTTTCCCTGGTTTTCTTGAAAATGTTCTTTCTATGGGAGGCCGGGAAGTGGCCTTCCTCGTAGTGCTTGCCTTCTGTACAGTAGCTTTTCGAACATTTCTGTGATGATCAGAACCCTGGACATGCTTGATTCCTTCAGGATTATCTTTTGCTGATGATACCTGTGGCCTTGGAACACGAACATTGGCAGTCCGGCGAGCAGTTCTCCATGTAGGTTGGAGTGATGGATCATAACCCAATGTTTCTGGATAATTATCAATATCCCCAAGGAAGCTGTCAGTAGAACCGTTTGCAAGGGTTTCAACTTGGATAGGATGCCCTATTATTGCCTGCCCATTTAGCTTACTCATCAATGAAATCATAGGCACATGTTCTCTCTGATAACTTGACTGGACTTTCAGATCTACATCTACCAGCATGGTCCTGCCACCAACATGACGGTAGCTATTCATAGGATCAAAATATTCGTCAGCCTCCTCCCAGTATCCTCTAATTGAAGGTTGATCATCCCAAGACAAATCCCCCCAACTCAACATGTTTCGGCTAGCCCTACCCGGAGCTTTAGATCCATATCCAGCCATTTGGACACTGGAGTTTGTAACCACATCATCCTGAAGACAAGCATAACCTCCCTTTTCTTTGAAAGTGGACATATGACTGGGTCTCCTTGCAAGATCTCCATCAAAAGAATCAGTAGGCCTCTTGTTAAGACTTCGGTTATTCCTTTTCCCTTTTAGTTTCCATTTAGACACCCCAAAACCAAAAGAGACAGATTCCTGATGACAAGGATGAGAAGTGCCATCTGCGAGTGTAAAATCATCAACCTCCTCGCTGCTCATGCTACCATGTTCAGGTAGTGCTTCAGATCTTCCAAGATATTTGGGTTCTAATTCTATAGATACAGCACCATCTGCACATCAAACAAACTACATTAGCCTACCTAAGCAAATAATTCTTCACTTGCCCTCTCTAGTTAATGGGAGAAAAAAGGCCACCCGAAGATGGGTGATCTCATTTATTGAAGTGCCATAGGAATTTCAAGCAGCAATATGCGCAGAAGAATCGATGTATAATGTATTTTTCCTTCATAAGCTAATGTGCAATGTATATAAGGGTAATGGGTTGTAAAATGGAACATGGACCCAGGGGCGTCAGAAAAGGTATTTTGGAGTTCACGGCCACATTAATGCATTATACCACCCATATAACACCAAAATTATGATAAAAAATTATCTGCACCATACCTAACTTCTAGCATTGTATATCAAGAACTAGTAACGATGCGAGTTCACCAAGAAGTCAATCCCAAGTATGAATATGAAGCAAACTACCAATAAACTATTCTATGGTAGAAGAACAGGAAAGTTGAGCAAGCAGCAAACTGTAATAGTTACACACAACAGACACTGCTACATTTTTCGTATAATAAGTCAACAGATATGGATGGAAGGGAACTCGACAAAGTAACTTCAAGCATTTTTTTCCCGGATAAGTGTTATTGAGAAGGGTAAAGCATTTTTTCCTGGATAAGTGTTATTGAGAAGGGTAAACCACTACAAGTTTAAAACCTGAATACAAAAAGGTCACAACCCGCTGTTCCACCTAGCAACAAGAGTCAACTAGAATTGGACAAATCACAAATAGTACTTGTGCTCACCTAAAAGGCTAAGTCCTTGTATGTTGAGAGATAATACTGCATTCTGTGAACTTTCATATAGGTTCTTCCCTTTCTCAAAAAAAAGAAAGAAAGGTTGTTCTCTATGTAAAACCTTTTTTTTTCAAGTCTTTTTCGTCTTTCAGATATTTTGTACTAAGCACCCTCTTCATACTAATTCTTAATACAAAGTTTGATCAGTTACTTTTCAAAGAAACATACGACTATATGGATGTAAAATTCAAGGAAGTTGCCAAAATCAAGCTGATAATGTAAACCAGAGTAATATGGGTCCATTCTGGCAATCCCTTCCAGAGAAGTTGTCAAGAAAGGGACCTAAATTATTCTATTGGATGCTTCCAAGTTTTTTCATAAATTTTAATGGATGCTTCTGATTCTCTTTTCAATAAACTCCACCGAAGAATGTACCGTCGCATAACAGAATATAAAACACCACAACTCCAACCACATAACATTAGTTAAGACAAGAAAATCATCCGCTTCAGCAGGTAGGTCAAATCTTTCGGATGGCATTGTGTCTTAGATTCTATCAATGCACATGGAAGTCCCTAATTGAACTTGCACATGCTTAGACAACTCCATTGGGCTTGCTCACTGGTTATGAAGAAGTTTCTACCCTAAAAATTCCCAGTACAAGCCTTTTGACTCATCTGCCAACAAGAATGACAATGGTCATGGGAAAACATGTGTACTAATAGAAAGAACCAGAAAATGGAGTACTAGTTATAATTTGTTTTGTAGTTCCAGAGTATAAGTTATAATTTGATGCACAGAAAGGGATGAACACAAAAGACGAAATGTTCCTTGAGAAAAATTCAGCACTTTCTACTAAACAAAGAGTAGTTCATGCAAAAAGTGACTCAGGCATTAAAAAAATGACATAGTTCAGCTAATAATATCTTCTTTCATTCCCATTGTTAATAATATTATTTACCTTATGCAAAAAAAAAATAGTTCAGCTAATCCATGTAATCTTCAAGGACTCCAAATATTTAACTTTTGGAGCGATAAGGATCAAAGATTTCAATAGTATAATTCTGCTTCATTTCTTAACTTGTAATTTCTTTTATCTTCAACTGGAGAAAAATAATAAGTATATGATGCACATATAAGGATCAAGGGTGAAGAGAAAAAATGGAGAACCTGAGAGTGTAGCCAACTCATCATCGGTATCTGATTCCAGAGAATCTGACTCGGTTGAATCAGTTTCAGTGAACTCTGTTGAACCACAACCGTTCTGTTCACACAAGACAACAGGATGAGAACAATTGTTATCTTCAGTCTTCAATGTTGGAAATTCAATCTGGGATTGATGACTCTCGTCAACACATAAACTGTTGCTAGGTTCAACTGCCAGATACCTAAACCTGATATTCTTTGTAAGTGATTCAACTTGAGGCAGTTCCTTTCCTGTACCAGAGGTGGAAATGGAAGCTGGCTCCGGCTGAGGGAGAGAAACTGGCAAATTTTCAGAACTCTGCAAAACATGAGCAAGAGGGCGGCGCCTATCGCGCCTCTTGACAAGGACGTCTTCTACCAACGCATCATCTGATGGTTTCCTTTTCTCCAATGTGCTTCTTTTCTCAACATTAACCAGGCCTTCTGCATTGTTACTCTCATCAGGAACAGCACGAGCACTGCTATCAAGCACAAGTTGGTCTGTACCACTTAAAGCAAGTGATAGAGAATGATTATGTTCAGAAGGAGCAGTACTAAGACCAAAATCTTGTAAACCTCTCATTCTCGGAAGTACACCAGAATTATCAACATCCCCACTAAGTTGATTTCGATCTTTGGGTACCTCTGTGGACGAAATATTTAATGCTTTCTTGTCCTCAAGGGAGGCAACAGACCTAGTAGAAACTTGATGGCACATAGGTCCTATGTGTCTCCCATTCCCATTTTCCGGGTATTCTGATGATGTCAAAGACTCTCTTCCAACAAAATCAGCAGTAGATTTATTGTTCTTATCAGTGGATGAATAACCTGCTCCATATTTTTTGTCTAACAAAAGCCTCTCAAGTTCAAGAGCATGAAGTATAGCATCTTCTCGACGTGCATATTTCTCTCTTTTCTTTGGAGGCATACCTTGGGAAGCTTCAGCCCGTTTAATACAATCATCAAATTCACCACAACGAAATGTTTTGACACGTTTTGACTTCTCCAAGTTATACCAATCCCTGGTAAGAAAGAGAAATACCATGACAGACCATACTACGAGTATAAGCTGTTTATACATATTAGCCACAAGTAATAAAGATAAGAGGGCATTGGGAACGAAAATGCAGTATTCGACCAATTACTAACAGCATTTCTAGAAATTAAGATTGAACAGAGCAATTAAACTATGGCATTATTAGTCATCTTTGGCTTCTTTGTTCTTACCTTTTTCATTTATCTTGAACATGTGAAATTTTACAGTTCTTTTACCTCTTATCATCACAATTGACACTTTCAAAGGTCTCAACCATTAAAAAGGCAGTATGGGACCACAATGAACCCACTTTCCAGGATAAGCAAACAGCAATTTGTCCAACAAAAGTAAACCCCATCACCAGGCCAAATGGTTAACAAACTTTACCAGTAATTCATGCAAAAGGCAGACTCTTCTCTTAGAGAGAACAAGCAAAAAAGGAGATTAAGCCCAAATGTCTGGCCTATTACATGGGTAAAAAATCCTTGTGCATAAAGATGAATTAAGAGATATTCCAGTACCAAAAAGAGTTATATATTGAATAAATTAAATTTAATCCCAAAGTTAGACCTCTGTAACAACTACGAATGTTTAGGGTCCCCCACTAAAAGTAAGTTTTCCCCTAGCATCACCATAGCCTGGCTGAGAGATTTGAGGAGAAGTCCATCCCCCATCCCCATTTTTTTTCTAAATCAGTAGTAAAGCCCACTCCTGTTTTCCAAATTCCAAGCAAGGTAGCAACTTTTCCCTTTCTTCCTCTCACGCTCTATCTTCTTTTCCTCTCAATTGCGTGGGAGTGGGAGTTTTAGAGCTTCCAGAGTTTCAGTCAAGCTAGACTCAATCAATAAACTTTGCATGCTTTGGTCTCAACCAATAGATTGTGAGAAAAAGGCCTATCATGAATATAAACTGTGGAAAAATGCGATCCATTTGCTATCAAAGAAGAAGATAAACATAGGACATTGCCCTACCAAAAATCTACGCACAACATTTCCTTTCAGTCTGCACAAAGCAAAAGGAATTTCTTCAACCACTATAAATAAATTTGGCATCCGAATCCATCCAGTGTGTAGTGTAGCTGTTACTGATAGCCTCCAGCTTAAGAATCTACGCTACCAATGCCAAAGAACTAGTGAGACCACTCATTTTCATCTAATTTACCATACGACACCCTGCCTCTTTTAAATATTCACGACAGTGAGCCTAGCTCAAATGCCATATTGTACTACCTTTGCCATTGGACGAGTGCCCCGGAGGCAGAATTTACTTCACCTATCTTGATGAAGCAAACAACTCTAATCGTCAACTATCTGACATACAGTTATAACTGCATTTAGTCCAATTTTTACCGTGAACTTATATTTCTCCGCAATAAAGACTCCCATGTTTGTCATAAAAAACCATAGTAATACAAAAGTTGTTTCAATTACAAGTCTTCAACAACCAACATGCAGTAATAAGGCTGAGTAAATACTGGTGTCATATTTTTCAACAAAATTGAAAGTCTTTCAGAAAGAGAAAAAGATCATCGAAAAAGGGACTTACACACTAGCATCTTCCCTGCCAAGAAGCTTGACTGGAGTTCCAGATCGTGGAGACATCAGATGAGTAGCAGAAAGCTCATTAGTCCCCAGTATTTTACCAGGCCACCATGACCCATTTCGCCTTCGGACCCAAACAATACTTCCAGTATCGCATTCCAACATTCCTCCTTCCGTTTCTGAGCTTCCCATTCCTTAAAACAATTATCTATACAATCTATAAACTGCTAAAAAGATCAACGGTTCCTTCTTTCATATTTTTCTCGCCAAACCCAATTCTGTACTATAATTCTAAACCAATACAACATCAATTACGTTTCAAATTCATGCAAACCATAAATAGTTAGGGCAACCAACTCACCTACCCGTCTTCAAATCAACAAAACTCAACGATTAGGCGTAGATTATAAGGGGCTTTGATCGCTCACCCACCGGAAAAGAAAAGACACAACTGGAATTGAAGAAGCGCACAACATGAAGATCTAATAGAAAAAATGAAATTTAGGGTTAGGGTTTCCATTCAAAATTAGGGAAAGTTCATATCTATTCGCTTCTGGTGAAATTGATCAGCGGAGGAATTGAAGAATCGCAAGAATTTATCGCCTGAATCTGAATTTTGGCTTTGTGAATTGATGAAAGAGGAGATTGAGTCAAGTCTAAATCAGTGGTTACAGTATTTGACTCACTGGTTAACAGTGAGAAGTAAACCGAACGAATTGTTTCTGCAAATACGGCAACGCGTGGAGCGCGTATGTTAGGCCCACTTTAGCCTTCACTTTGTCAACTGGGCCCAGTCCATTTTTCACGTTAATGAAACATAAAGAGGCCTGGTGAAAGTGAAACATGGGGCATTTTTGTCAAAATTTTTAGCTAGCATTAGTCATAGATTTTGGGAGTAGTTTTAGAAAACTTATTTATAAATTTTTGTTTGGCCATGATAGGGTTGCATTAGGGATCGGGCTTTAGATCGTTTCATTTTTAACTGGTCATGGATAAACTGACGCGATATATCGAAGATGATGTGTCATATTGTATATTATTCGTAGAATATTGAACCAAACAGAAGTTGTTTGGTATGGTATTCGGTGAGCACCATTGGAAAAAAAATCAAAAATCGAATAATTGAACCAAAATTTGAAAGAAATGAACTGAAGAATCGAATGTCCACCCCTATTTGAAGGTTGCGAATTAGGGTAGAAGTTTAGTTGGTAGTTGAGCGGATAAGCTTGGTGGTGGTACTTGGACATCCATCCTTACCGATAGTATTAACATTATTCTCGGATTTTTTTTTAGAGGGGGGAGGGGCTACTACCTATGTTTTTCGTGCTACGAATATCACATTATTTTTTGTCATACTATGCATACACTATATGTTGTACTGATCTACACATTATTTTGTTATTATTACTACTCTTATATCTGTATACCCTTTTTCAAACTGCATGTATATGCTTTGTCGTAAGGCGAGGTCCATCAAAATAGTCTATCTATCTCTACGAGGTAAGGGTAGGGTCTGTGTATATTCTACCTTCCCTGAACTCCATTTGTGGAATTACAATGAATTTGTTGTTGTAGTATCTTATTGACATTTGATTAGATTTTGAAAATCAAAATCTTTAAATATTTTTTCAAACTCCCCATAACTAGTCAGTTTTTGGGTTTTTAGTACTTCCACTTTTAAATTTTATTTTTTCTCAAGTAAAATGCATGTTCAAGCGGGAGCTAAAGTTACGAGGGTGTTTGGATAAGCTTTTAAGTTCATAAAAATATTAAACTTGTTAGTTCCTTTGTAGGACACCTTTTATTCAATCTTTTTGTCCAAGAGAACTCCATTAAACAATCCATTTCAACTAGTGAGTATCAAAGTAATGGTCCCATATCGGGAAATAAGTGAAAGCGAATGTAAGAGAAGATTATAAAATGCTAAGGTAATAGATGGTTGAAATTATCTTTGCGCTTGGGGCAATGACGCAGCTAGTGAGGTTCTAACCGAGGCGCGTCTATTGCTGGTTGAAAACTATTTCCAAACCCCCTCTTCGGCCTTGGTTCTGCCTTGGCCGTCGAGAATTTTTGCAAGGGCTCCCCTCACGGGGTAAAGCCCTACAATTCTTAGTCCAATATTTTTTTTAATACTTTGTTGGGGAATGATTGGAGTGTTTGGTAGTGTATAAAAATAATGTATTATTAAAAATGCTTATTATTTCTTATGTAGATGTAAAAGTGCTTTTGAGGGTTAATAATATATACATAGCATGAAAAAGTAAAATCAAACAAGAGACTACTAATACACATAGCTAATATGCATTATTTTTGCTAATAGATGTTGCTTAGTGTGTGGTTTATATTTTGTGGTTTGCGAGTTATAATTACACAGTGAGCAAGAGCTGTTGTGGGACTTGGGAGGAAATAATTATATACTGAAAGAAAATTTGGTCTGCAGAAATAAACTTGGTCTTGCAAAAATTCAAGGTTTAAATGCCAGATTTGTGGAAATATTGCAGATGTTTTTTCAAAAAACTTTTGCATGTTGTTTGAATTTTGGACAATTATTTGCAAATTTACATATTGTTGTTCAAGTTGTGCATCATCTATCAACTCTTTAAGCATTGAGGAGCCGTTAACAAGGGGGAGCTAATGGAGCAGCTATCTTGAGCTTTAGTCCAGGATATACAAAATAAAGGATACACAGAGCTTTGCATCCATCTTAAAAGTGGATAACAGCATTATATCATACTTGTAACAAGAACAAGAATGGATCTGCTGCCAAAAAAAATATTACTAGCTTGTAACCAACCGTGTTATACATATTTTGAGACACATAGTACAAGTTATGAAAGCTAGTAGTTACATATATACTTTTTGCAACCTCAAGACATTTATGACCTTGTGTTGCTTCGACTGAACAAAAGCAATGCATGATAAGCTGACAGGGAGTAGATCAACCTTTTCATAGCGGCACATGAGAGATGAGCTTCAATTCAGTGGCTGTTATATTTCGAGCAAATCAATAATTAATTTACTTCTGTAACTTTCTTGACGATGACAGAGGCATAATTAGCTATTGTTGATTCTGGTGACTGCTGAAGCTGCCTAATCACTGGAAATAGCTCAGATGTGCGGAGGAACTGTCTGCAAGGTGGATGAGCACACATCTTCGCCAGGGAAAATAATGCTATCTTTAAAGGAGACTCATTTATTGTATCTTTTCTACTGGGGCTAAGAGCTACCACGGAACAATCTGTCACCAGCTTCAGTAACGCCTGGGGAAAAAGCACCATCAACTTTAGTAAGGGGAGTTTGCTGAACACACTCAGCATTCTCTATTAAGATACCACATGCATTAAGGCATTTCCATCCAGGCACTAGAAACTAGTATAAAGTGATGTACTCTTAAAACATTCTGGTTTAGAAACAGTATCTTCGCAAATAAAAAAGAATCAATATGTTTGGTTTGCTAAGCAAATAAGGAATTGTGAAGGTAAGACATGATAGGGGCATGAAAAACCTGCATGGCTCCTTTAGAGACAATATCTTCGCAAAGCTTGTTGGAGTTGCGGACAAGGTTACTCAGTGCCCCAGCAGCATTGGCCTTGGTTTTGTCTTCCTCTGCTGAAAGCAGCAGATATGAGAGCTGAGGAATGGATCTCCTGAGCTCATCATACAGCAGCTCATTATGATAGGCAGCATTGCCGATCTACAAATGGAGAAAGATTTTCCTCAGCCAACAATTCATAACTATAGTTTGACTGAGATTAAAAAGTAATTTGATTCGATCAAACAGTTTGAAAGCAAACAAAAGGTTTACAGCAAAGCAAGCAAACTTCCGCGTTCTTTTGTCAGAATCAGCACATCGGTCAATGAGAAGACTAATGATACCACGTTTTGCCTACAAGATAGGAAAAAAAACAACTATGAGTTCGAAGAGTAAGATAGAATTATAATAATTATTAACTAATTTGAATGAAACTTGACTTATGAGTTCTTAGACAAAATAAAATAAAAAAACTCCAATTTCATGTCTTAAATGAAATGAGCTGAAGAGGTACAAACAAACTCTAAACTGCAAAACCTCAATAGAAAGTAATGTCAAAACTACAAAAGAAAGATCATTTTGGTTTAAACTAGATTTAGATGAAACCAGAGGTTATTCAGGAAGATTACCAGTGATGCATAGAAATAGGAGCTGTGACGACACATATTTCCTATAGCACTGCATGTTTTGGCACGCACATTAGGATCTTTATCAGTTAGGAAGCCCTTCAGAAACTCCAAGATAGCTGCCCCATCAACGTATTCATAGAAGGCCTGGATGCATATGACAGTTATAACCCGTCAGCATAGTTGAGAAAACTTATGTGGTACAATCAAGCTCTTCAATGATTACAGACATCTCTGTCGAATAAGTATCAATAAATGAGGCGACAACATAGAATGATGTTTTAACATGTCACACTAATTACAAGGTACTCCTTTAATACCGAAACAAACATATGACCTGCTTCCCATGAGAAAGGCTGGAGACTAAAATTCTTGACTGGACTATGATATCATGTTTGATATAGATAACAGTTTTTAAACACAAAAACTAAACAATCCTTAACAGTTAAAATCATTTAAAATGAATGACCAACTTCAAACTTACGTTTCACAAATTTAGTTAACTATGGCCATACAAACCCAACTTTAAAGATCATATATTCTTATTTTCCACATATTGCAATTAAAAAAATCATGAATAGTAGAGGAGGTATCAAAAACATTTTAAGTGATTAAACAGCCAATGACATTATCAATAAAGAATTAAAAGTCACTGAAGTTCACCATCGATCAACTAAGAGAGTACGTGCAGTTAAGAATTAACCTTATCCATGCGAGCTAAATCTGAAACAATCATAAGAACATCCAGAACAACTTCTCCGGGGCATGAACCATCAAGTAGAGACTTCATTCTTCTAGGATCCAACAACCCTTTACCCAATAGTTGAACAGCAAGAGGTCGGTGTGCTGTCATTTTGGCAAGAAATGCAACAGGTCTCGCTTTATCTCTGGATTCCATGTGTTCCAAACACCGAAGAATAATGCCTGGAACTCCTACCTGCAAGCACAGAGCATATCTATCATGGGTTATCCAATCCAATGTTATACTAGGATGTGTTATCTCATTAATTTTTCCTATAGAGAGGACAAAAGGTGAAGTACAGAGGACCATGTGTGCCATCCATGCGGTTGAATGATGCTAGGAAATGTGTCTCGTTATACATACTTGGTTATTCAAAGCTTAAAAACTATATGGAGAATCATACTGATGACACATATAATGACTCCTAGTTGGCATTATGCCCAACTTGCAATTAGCTTGGCTCAATGGCTTGTACTTGTGATTGTTCATGCTTACATTTCCATGATTATCCTTTAAGAAATTTGGCCAACAAACTGTAAACCACACTCAGAACCTAAAGTACACAATATTTTAAATACAATTATTTGAAGGGAATATGCAAAGTCAAACCTCCAATAAGATTTGAGTATACTTCCCCAAATGTGATTCAATTGCTTTCACCATGTCCTTGTCTTCAGGACAAACTCTTCCACCAGGTGAACCAACATTAAGGAGAAATCCACTATTCACTGAAGCAGTAGCAGATGGCAAACCTAGACCATTCTGTACAGCCACAAAAGGAAATGCCAAAAGATCTATAACTGTATTTATTGTATCCCTAACCCCATCCACCCCACCACCAGGTCCAGTCCAAGTTTTGACTAGCTTAAGATGCATGTCCAATATCAAATCTGATATGACCTTGACATGCTCTGTCTTGAGCAATATATGACGAAAAGTGGACACCCCCCCAGTAAGACATTGACAAAGCAATGAAATGCTCCATGGAACTCCAATTGGTGACAGCCCAATATGATCTTTCGATAAATTGGATTCTTCAGAAGAGGCCTCTGTAATGTTGCCTGATAACAAATCAATAAGAAGCTGTGGAATACCACTTGCACAGGAGTGTTGCACAGCCAGTGGTCCTTCCTTCTTCAGTCGTATGTCCAATAACCCAATAGATCCATCTCTTAGGCCATGCCAATGTGAAAGCATTCCACTAAACATACTTCCATCTTGTTCATTAACAGGATTCCTAAGGTATTCACATAGCTTGGCAGTCCTAGGGATCATTGGCACAGCTATGTCAAGAATGGTTGTTTCAACTGTGCAGCCAGTTTCAAGAGACAGAATGGATGCTAGAGCTAGCATTGCAGATGCAGAATGAGGTTGGCATAATGACTGCACATCAGCAGAGAAATAATGTGCAAGATCAGAGAGCCGAGTGAGCTGCTTTCTTGAAGATGTAGTTAAAATGAACAAGGCAGAATTCCTTCCTGATGACTTTAGACATTGGGCGATGGTGGCAAGAAGAAGGCTTAAGTGCAGAACCAAGGTATTTGCTTCTCCTCCACGTGATTTCTTAGCTGATGATAGTACAGAGAAAAGCTCTGAAACAATAGTGCCGTCTCCTCCTCCACTCACGACTGTAGTAACAGGAAGAGAACTAGGCAGACCACACAGGATAGTGGCAACAATTCCGCTATGCAAGCAACACCTCAGAACAAGCTGAAAAAAAAGAAGCATTAGTTAATAATTTTGACATGTGACTAGACTAGAGACGCACAATATAAGCTACTTTACTCATCGTCCATAAAACCTAACCTACTTTCACGGTGCACTTTTATGTAAAAAAACAGAACAGAGTAAATTCTCGCGATGAGATATAATAGCCCAATTAGATGTTTCTTCAAAGAGTATGCGTCAGTGTCATCAAAAGTCATTGCTTTGTTGCTTAAACCAAAGCAGCAAAGTGAAGCAAGGAGGTATCGCTTTATAGAACTGTGCCCAAAGTGAACCTAATGAGAACTGATTGGTTCTTTGAATATCAACTTTGAAGAATTGGATCAATATCAGCATTATTATATATTGGATACTGATATCAGATATTTTTATTGTAATTTGACCGCCATAGTACTACATTCATATATGTTTGGTTCTTTAGTGTCATGAATTGAGTACACTTCAAAGAAGCACTCACTTCACTTCTTGATTTTCTATTCAAGCTCAACGGACCTTATCCTGCTACTTTAACATGCATTATTCTTCCTTTTCATGTTACATTATCAGAGGTCGTGTCTAGGAGAGAGCAGTCTTGCTTTACTGCATCCGTTTGCTATAAGTGGGAACGGAAGTACTTGAGCAACTAACTATGCAAGACCAGAACCACCAACTAACTATCGGCCAATGGCCCAAAGATATAATAATAATAATAGCACAGAACCTTTCATCAAATGCCAGTTAACAAGTGTTCCAGAACATTTTGCAGTGAAATTATTGGCCTAGAGATGGTAAATGTTAGCTGAGAAATGGACATTGGTGATCTGTAAATAAAACTAGGGAGAGAAACAGAGAAAATAGAAGATCCAAGTTACTGTGCTTCAAACATCCACAAAAGTCCAACAACTGAAAACTTATCAAGCAAGTACCACTAAAACATAGTAAATGGCAGCAAAGAGATAGACACCTGTACTCCACCACAGATAGAAGCCTCAAGACGTTGATGCAGACAATAATAAACAGCCAGTTGTACTGCTTTGGATCTTAGAAATGCTTTTGTCATGGCATCAATTATTTTTGTTGAATCTCCTCCAAGTAATGGACCTTGCTCATGGTCCTTGATGTCAAGTCGATGTAAAGAAGGATTTCGCAAAGAGCTAATTGGGAAATGATATCTATTTTCTCTTAGAGAAAGAAGTTCAAATGCATCCACCAGCAACCAAAGAGCCCTGCAGGCTTCAGCAGCAGCTCGCAGTAAATTTGAGGAACCTGACCCTGATGTAGCTAAGCACAAAATCAAAAGGTCTGCTATGCCAGAACTGCTAGCATGGTCTAGAAGCTCTTTCAGAGTTCCTATTATGGTTGGTGGAGAAGATGATACTTTAAGAGCCTGAGCCACTCGAAACAATATAGCTGCAATGCAACCAGTTGACTCAGACAAAACTCGACCAGAAGCATCATCCAGATTATTTATGACCTGTATAATTGTATATGACAGTTTAAAACAAATATACAAGTTGACATAAGTGCATAGTTTTCCATGTTCAAAAACCTAACCTGTGAGTACAACTCAAGCAGAGTTCTCCAATGCCCTAAACATGAGCTACCAATAGAACCTCCACAGTTATCTAACATTTTTTTGGTGACTGAAAAACTCTGCAAAACAGTCAAGACCACAAGATCATAATTTTTTAAGGAAGCAAAACAAGATCAGAAATATAAGTGAAAATTGTATTGAAGGATATATGTTATCCAAAATGCATATTGGTCCTAGTGAAACATGGCTCTGTTTTTCTTCTTATTTTAACACTAAAGTTTGGACAAGAATGAAGCTACAAAGTTTGAGATTATAGCTATATCATCGAAGTTCATGGAAAAGATGTCTAATTCTAGTTCACAAGGAAAGAAACCCATATCAGGGCAAAACTTCTTCCTTTTCAAATTTGGTCTGGTGAATGAGGATGGTTCCCACAAAATTACCTTCATCAGCAATTCAGCTGCATTAGAAGACCTGACTTTAAGTACAGTAGAAGTCAAACCAAGAAGTACACAGATAATTTGATCAAGAGTCCCACTTGAGTTGATTGCACCGGCTGCAACTAAGTTTGAAAGGATTCTAAGTGATTGGTTTAATATGACAAAATCATGATCCCTGTGCAAGAAGCAAGCAGGTTAGTAATATCAAAAGTAACAATTGTGTGCCTACTTACTTCAACAAGATTTCAATTCTTGTAACCATAAAATATTACCAACTTTGGTGTGATAAATGATACAAACAGTCAAACTCTAGTAGCAAAACCTCTGAAAAATGAAAATTAATCTCTCCTTTAATTATTTACAAACATGCAGATGGAATTCATTCTCATAGCATTATTGTGGCAGGGTGAAGAAATCCTCAATATCATCAACGCTATCAATTGGATGCAAATTAGACAGTAAGAACGTCACAAAACAAGGTGAACAATTAATCTAGAAACTACCAAGTACTCTCTCTGTTTCAGTTTGTTTGTATTAGTTTGACTTGGCAGGGAGATTAAGAAAGTAAAGAAGATTGTTGAATCTTGTGGTCTTAAACTAAAGATATGTATAATTTACCAAAATGCCCTTTAATCTTGTGGTCTTAAACATGTCATGCGGGATGTTGAAATTAAAGAGTTTCCAAATAAGGGGAAGAGGCCTTCTTTTTTTAACAGACTAAACAAGAAAGTAAGACAAACAAATTGAAACAAAGGGAGTAATGAATATGATACCTACTCGTTGAATAACTATACAATATCATGTCTAATCAAATAAGATGCTACACACCTCTTATACAAAACTCTATTTACCTGCTAGGAACATTTGATTCATCACACAAGTTTCTTAGCGGAACTAAAATAGCTGATAATGCATCATTATCTTGACCAATAACTTTTGCACCCTTAACTGTTCGGGAGTTGCTTTCCAGTCGGTCTAAAACCTGACAACCTGAAAAGACAACATATATCATGGATATTTATAAAATACTGGATGTGATTTAGGAAAATTGGTAAAGATTATTTGATCCTCCCCTCTCTGAAACAAACACAAAAATGAACAGAAACATATGAATGGGATACTATTAGTTACTACACAGTTAGAAGCATGAGCAAGAACTAACTTATGATGAAATTCAAATGTCACAAGAAGCTAAGAAAGATGAGCTAAAGAAACTGACAGAGAAAGAAAGTGTTGTTACTGTGCATCTAAAATTCAGATAAGTAATAGTATTACAAATATTGTATTACATGCATACAACATCGACAGACAATTCTTCAAAAAGCTGAACATTGTGTTTGTCCATCGTACAGACGAAAACTCAATGCCTAGTGTCAGTGATAACAGTGTAACTGATAGGAGCTACTATACCTCAAGAAAAACCTACAGTTGGTGGTCGTTTGTCTCATAGTGGTGCGAAAGAAGAAAATATTCAGTTACTTGCATGATCAGAAACAAAGAGAGTAACTATAGAGCCACCTCGAATCAATTTAAAAAAGTAAATTAAATGAACATCATGACAAGAGTTACATTTACACCATCCCTTACTTATCATGGTTTGACTCTTGTATGAGATATTGACTTAATTATTTCAAAGTTCAGGATTTAATACTAATTCTTTTTGAAAAAGATTAACTATATACAGGTCCTATGTTTTAATCAAACTACAATTAGTAAAGAGGAAATAAAAGAATAAAGTTCTTCCTTTGTTGCCTACGTTGAAAACAGTTATATCAGTTGCATTGTTTATGAGCACATAGAAACCCCAAGATTTTGCAGCATGATCACATAAGTAGAAAATTTAGCCTATTCTTTAGACCTGAACACAACTAACCTGACTGTACAATATCATCAGGCTGTGAGAAACCAGGGAACTCCTCTGGTGAAACATTGACTGTGACATCTGGACTCTTCAAATGAACCTCAGTTTGAAGGTTCCCTGTGTTTCCATTTCCACTTACAGCTTGAATATGAATTTTACCTGCAATGATATCCCTTGAGATAGATGAATTAAGAAAAATTAGACATGCATGCTGATATGTGAATGGAAGTCTTACTTTCGGGTGTTGCAACATTCAGCTGAGTTGATTGAACATCTCCTTTCCCCCTCCAAGTTGCATCAGATCCCTTTGTATTAGCTGCAGCAGCACGAATCTCCTGTTATTTTGACAAATCGTTCCATTAATGAAAGACCAAAATGGAAGATTCAAAATAAGTAGCTTGCTTTTCAATATCTGTAATTACCCTAGCTTCCACATCCTCCAATGTTTCTTGAACAAATGGATGATCAAGAAGTGCAGGCCAGGTCAGTCTATTTTGCGGTACCTGATTCACAGAATGATCACTAGATCAAAAGTAAGAAGCTAAAAATATAGAAGTGTAAGGGCTTTAATTATATAAAGGGAAACCTTGTTAAGCAGGCCCTTCAGAAAACTCTTGAAGGTTGAGCTCATATTGTCTGGATACTTAACCGGGTCCTGAGCATAAGTGTGTTTACAAGTTAGAGGTCTAATCAACCACAGCTCTAGATCCAAAATCTATTCAAGAGAAATCTTGGTTACCTTGATGATGTGACGAACAAGAGCATAAACTGAATTAGTGTAAAATGGAGGCTGACCAACAAACAGCTCATATCTGCATAAAATCGGTTGATTAAATTCATTAGGAGAAATACCGTTGAAGAAGAAGGTCAATTATTAATAACAGGAGATTTGTGTTGTAGCTGTAAAGGTTGTAATTATTAATGCCTCCTAGCTGTAAATTTTGTTCTTTTTTTTTCTTCTTAAAATCAAAGGAGCTCCTTTCGTCTAAGAAAGACTTCAAGCTTCCCTCCAGCCAGAAGGAAAGTTGTTTCCAATAATCGCAAATTATCTTTTTTAAGTTATTCAAAACACTGAAAACATTCCTAAAGTAGATGTCACATACAAGATAACACCAAGAGACCACAAATCAGCAGTGTGGTTGTATGGTTGTTCTCGTACCAATTCTGGAGCCATATACAATGGTGTACCTAAGAAAATGAAAGAGAACCGAGGATCAGGAGCAGAGTAGACCAACAGTAGTTTGTATCAACCACTTGATGTCCATTTATTGACCGAGGAAAACAAAGCAATCCTATGATGACTTAAGTGAAATTCACCTTTTATGGATCGCAGAACTACTGTGTTTGTGGACATGGCTCGTGCAAAACCAAAGTCACAAAGCTGTTAAATAAAAAAAGAAAAATAGAAGAGACATGAGAAGATAGGTTACATCTTTGCTGCTGGATGCAGAGTACAACAAGCACCACGTTATACACTGGCATATCATTCACAAAAAAAACCAAGATAAACTAGCTCTAACACATTTTACAGTATCATCACAAGTTTTCGTTCTGTAATAATGCTTTAACAAATTTAGCAGGCTAGTTGTCATATAGCCACAGAACATACCAATGAATAAGCTAAATTATGTTCCCCCAAGGAACTAAAATAAGAGAAGATCCCTGGAAAAAAAAAGTAGTAAATGCATGAAGACAATGCAATAATAAAACTATGCTTGAATCAGTTGGGATTGGCTATCATAATCTGTAAAATCTTAACCATCCATTTCACTCCATTTTGATGCATCTGCAATGCTCAAAAATTGGACCTAAGGTAAGGAAATTTCAACATTTTTCACTAGCATACAAATCTCTAGAAGCCTCCAAATGGACTGGACCTAAAGCAAGGAAATCAACATGAATAAACCTTAATCCCGACTTGATGGTATCACCTCTATGGATCTTTTTCTTCCATATTTTTTTTCTAAGGCTGTGTTGATTTCAGGAATTGTATGCCTTTCAAGACAACCCCTTCCCATGTGATTTTAGGTCTACATCTATCCCCTTTTAGCTTAATTATCATAATTTCACATCTATAGACTGATGCATCTAAAGGTCTATGTAGGACATGACCAAAACTTCAAGTGACTTTCTCTTATGTTATCATCTATCTATAATAATTGCACTTTTTTGCCTAAGCTGATTATTTGTAACCTTAAATGATTGCATATCCATCTTAAATACACAGTTTTGCCTCACTCGTCTTGTGGATATGTTGGCCCAAATTGTATTGCCAGTCTTACAATCGTTCTATAGTGCAAACCTTCAGTCAACATTCTGCCACTGCTGCCAGTTGAACTGAATGATGTCAAAATATACTCACAAAGGAACTGATGGTGAATAAAAAACAAATAGAAAACTGTACAGTTTTCTTTTGTTTGAGCTTCATGCTTGTTCCACTATAACTCAATTTCTAAGCATGTTAGGAGAGACATCACCTCATACACAATCATAAACCAAAAAGAGGAACCACTGACTGCAGTTTAACATGAAATCACAACATTCTGAATGGGAAAAACCATATAACACTAACTGGTTAACAAAGAGATCATAACTAGAATAACATCCATGAGAAAAAAAAGTGTGAATTGTGTTTTATGTAATATCCAATAACACAATTCCATGAAACTATTGGTCCATACTACAAATTAGTCATATAATTCAGTTACTAACCTTGACAATAGATCCAGCACCAATGAGAATATTTTGCGGTTTCATGTCACGGTGTATTATACGATTTGAGTGTAAATAATGCAGTGCTCTTACCTGAAAATGAAGAGAAAAATACAGTTAAATAAATAAATAAAAAAGAAAGATATAAATGTGGGATCATGATGGAATTCCTCTGCAGATTAGTAGTTGAAGGAAGAAAGTAATGTACATATAAAAAGAAATTGAAATTTTGTGTAGGCTACCAATTGCTTTGCAATTGCTTGCACTTGTTCCTCAGGGAGGCTTTTGTCATCTTCAAGAATTTCAAACAGCTCACCCTGGATATGAGAGTTTTCATTAGTCAGCCATAGAAATTCAATATGTCTCTATGCATGTTGGAGGAAATGCAAATGGCATTGTGCTCTAACTTTTGAAGGAGAGATAAATAGAGAGAGGAGACCAATTACTTGAGCAAATTCTGTAACGACACAAAACTCCTGTGGGCTTTCAAAAGAATCGAGCATCTCTATAATATTTTCATGTTTCAACTTTCTGAGGATCTGCACCATTTGAATAACCTCTATGAGAAAACAGAGACAGCACAAGCAGAGCTTCAACAAACAGTAAAATCTAGATGAAGCAGAAATATATGGGACAAACTCAATTGAGAGAGATTAGATAAGATCACAGAACTTCATAATCATTCTGTCTCCGAGATAATCCAAGGAAATATTTTTTGAACCACATTATGTAAACCTAGCTTCTCGAACAGGAGTATTCACAAGCAAAAACACCAATAAGGTAAGTAGCACAAGAATACCTCAATTTCCTGCCTTAAGTTGTGAATGTCCTTCTCGCTTTTCCCATGTTTCGGAATAAATTTCATTGCAACCGTCTGAAAGTAATCAAATTTAAAAGTAAGAGATAAAAAATAATTAGAATAACCAGCAAAAGCACTAAAATAAAATGTACCTGGCCAGTATACTTTCGCCTCCCTTTGTACACCTTCCCAAAAGAGCCCTCACCTACAAGCTCTATCACATGGTAGTTCTCCACACCCATCTTCAAAATTATTCTGAGGGGGAAAACAATATTTTCTTAATTTTGACACAAATATACAAACATGTATAATCCTAGCAGTAATTTCAAAAACCAAAAAAAATCGCACAATTACTGCAGACAAGCAGCTACCTGTTGTTTAGATTGGATTAAAACGGATACAAATTCAGATCGGAATTGACGGGATGATTCAAAACATAGAGCATAGTATACAAGTCAGTTTCTAATCTACAATTTCAAAAACGACAATCTCTAATCTCTACTAACAACTGATGATTGCTACTAAATCCGAAATAAGTGAGAAGAAGTGGAGAGTTTACCGTTTATTGATGAAATCCTGCAGAACTTGGCGTGTGAAATTCAAAAAGGGGAACAGTGGATTTTGGGGAAGAAATGGAAACGTTAGGATTTAGACGGAGAGAGGTGGATTTGCATTTGAAATATGATATGGTCCCTCAAAAACCTTTTCCCGCTCGGCAGAGAGAGAAAAAAATGTAAATGACAAAATGATCCTTTAATTTTTGGATAGGTTCAAAATAATCCTTTAAATATGTTTTGATACATTAAATTTGTCAAAAGTGAATATTTTTGTCTCTGTCAAATATTTAACGACTTTATATCATTTAAGTTTGATGAGAATTTGATATGTTGTGATTTGTGTGGTTGGGGGAGAGGGGAGAGATCAATGGAAACTCATATTTGAAAATTGAAGATTATAGGTTATACTATTATTAGGTAATTTGTCCCGCGCGGTCATAAATAATAACTGCATTGAACTTGCAAATAATCCTTTACTAATATCCATACATTAAAAACAATGGAAAAATAGGTTCTTAAAAAATATTAGCAATATTCCAACATGAATTTGATTATTTGCCATTATCACATAACTCAAGAAGCTCTAATGAATGAATTATTCAGGAAATAATAAATCATTGGTTCTTTAATAAACATTAAAAGGAAAATAAATAAGAAAATAAGAATATATGTATATACAAAGGCATTTCATAAGAAAAAGAACACATTTAAGTTGCATAGATTATACAATTGTTTGTGATATATGTCTCAGGAAAAAATTCAAAAATTTGTTAACAGATTCAAAAAAGAAATTACGTTTGAACATGAAAGCAATTATAACTTTTAAACTTGCATAAGAAATTTCTCCAATTGATAATTGAGAAACTTCATATCTATATAAAAATAGATAATATGTAAGTTTATATATATTACTTTTAAGTTATAGAATTTTATAGACTATCAAAACATGAATTCTTGGAACTGAGTACAATAATTATTATCTGCACAATGAATATGCCTACTATATGTGTATATGTTCAATATAATCGGAGACAATAATTTTGCAAAAACATAAACAACAATGTTTAAAACATGTACTCAAAAATAACAATTAACATCATAATCATAAATTAATGAATGTAAAAAACACAAACAAAAAAATGTAAAAATAAAATGAAATAGAAAGGAAAAAGTCGAGTTCATTGAATGCACAATGTCTTCTTAAGAAAATTATTCTTCTCTAATACATGAGGTTTAAAGAATTAAATCCTCTCAGGATGGACGATTTTATTCACCAACACATTGATACAAAAAACAATAGTATCAGTAAGCTACTCAACAGGAGCAAAGTACACGAATATTTAATTGTGCAGAAGAAGAAGATTCAGAATTTTCGTTGTTTTAAAATGAGAGAAAATCCCTCTATTTATAGACAACAAAGGGTAGTGTGAACAAATGTTTATTGTGCCTAATCGAAAAGGTCACAACTCTTTGTAAAAGTCACAATCCTTCGGAAAGGTCACAACCTTTCATAAACGTCACAACCTTTCATAAAAATCGCGACTCTTCATAAAAGTCACAATTTTTCATAAAAGTCACAACTTTTCATAATATTCACAATTTTTCATAAAAGTTGCAACTTTTCATGAAAGGGGAATGATAATTTTGAAAATAAATAAATTAAAGGGAATCCTGATTTCTGGTGGCGCCACGTAGGCGGACCTAAGGTTCTCTTATATATATATATATATGACATGATTTTTTATCTATTTTTAAACTTTTTGCATTTTTAAATCTAAAACTGTTCAAAAAGTACATTTAAACAACGGCTTTCAACCAACCTCCATACATAATGGACCATTTCAAACTCTTTTTGTAACTTATTTTAAAAACTTCAAAATATACTTTTTAGAAAGCATGTTTGATATATCAACTTTTTATAAGATAATCTTTTTCCATAAGCAATAGAAACTAAGGGAAGTTTTGTGAAATCGGACGGAATGAAGCAAAAGAGTGTTTAGAATAAACTTTTTTTTCTTTTTTTTCAAAACGGTACAACGGTCGCCCTGCTACAAGAGTTTTTTTTTTTAAAATTTACATTTGAGCCTTAAGTTAACAATATGTACAATTTGAAGAGCCACTCCAAGGCCTAACTATGAACAACCAATGGACTTTGCTCAGCAGCTAGTAACTGAATTACTCTTGACCCAGGACATAGAACTTAATTCTGTTGTGAGCGCCTCCCCAGAATTGCAATGAATATACATGCTGTACAGACCGTGCGTGATTGAACATATCTACATTCTGATCTCAACCACATCACCATCTTTTAACTTTGTATTGGGCACTACCAGCTGGCCATTTACTGAAACCAACTTCCCCTCCAACCCTGCTCTCCTAGCAGCATCAGCTGCGGTGCTACCAGTGCTCAGGCGCATTATCTCACCATGGGGCCAGCATACGATGACCACCTCACCTAGCAAACCGGAGCTAGCTTCATATGGTTTTGTAGCAAGCACCACTCGCTGACTTGCTTCAGAGCGCAGTTGCTTCTCCCATTGAAGCATTGTCCTCAGCAAATATACCTGTAGGTTTTCAAAATTGCAAGCTGAATTCATCAGCTAAATAAACCATAAAGAGTCATAAGAGGTACATGTTTAAGATTGGAGGATATGGGAATTGATAGATCACCCAAGGCTGAAAAGAAATACAAAGACAGGACCCACAAATGCTTTCTTATCAAGTTATTGTTTAATGTTCTACACAACCTGTCTTTTCCTTGCTTCAAAAAAAAAGGTTCATGTTTAGACACCTCGCAAAGCAGCTTTTAGTTTTATCCATTGAGTTAATCTACTCTATCTTTTCCCCCTCTTTCTTTTTTTCTCAAATACCCAACCCACACACATGTCACACTTTGGGTATCAAAGTGATAGCTTATGACAACATTTATTATCAAAGTGATAGCTTATGTGAAACAATGGTAAAATAGGAAAAGCAGGATAATTAAGCGTAAGCAAATGAATATCACACACATGTCACACTTTGGGTGTCGTGGCCACTGATCAGTGCCAGGAATAACTACTTCCGGATAACTACTGATGCCCTTTTGTTAGCCTCTTCCCATACATTTGATGGATATTGACCAAAAGAACAGGCATATTGTCCATTTTATGGTTCAGTGGCTAACTTCATTCATCATCACCAACAACACTATTACATCTCCCGAGTATAAGATAAGAGCCTAACAAGTTCATCATATTGTTATTGAACTTTGGGCATATACTAGCAGTCAAAATACCTTATTGTTGATGCCAGAGTCCCTTAATGTCGGATTAGAAGCGTTATAGCCCAGCTTGTTCTCAAAACTTGGGTTAGATGTAACAGAGGCAACAGGTTTCCCCTCAAAGATGGCAGACATGATAGCCCAGTAAACATTTTCTTCCTCCTCTGTCAATTCAATGATTTGGATGAAAGTGGGCAACAGGCGCTCAAACTGGTCTTGCTGCATCAACAATGTAATAGTTGTTACAGGATCCCAGCAGAACAAAGAGACATGTTGACTGTTTAGCCTCAACTACTCCATACATCCGATTTTAGGTGACATAAATTGACGCCACATGGGATTACTAAATTGACTTCTAACTTATGCTGATCCTAGTATCAGAACATATTCAAGCAGTACTTTAGAAAGTATCGAAGGAAAAAACATCACATCATGGTTTATCTTTGAATTCTAAGAATTTCACTTCCATGTCATGGTTTGAGGCTTCCCATACCTTGTGGTACATACCATCTTGACAAAGTGTATACTTTTCCAGGCAAGTGCACCAATCCCCATGTCCTGGTTCGCACCACCATTCATCAGATACCTGAAAATCATGTTGTAATCCCTAAAGTTAAAATATGATGATCTTAGGCACTAAGAGATGACTGCTTTGCCTGCAAATTTGCTGATATACAGATGTATGTTGTAAGCAGAAATTTGAAGAGACATGAACTTAGATCACCATTATCATTATCATCATCATCATCATTATCGTTATTATTGTTATTGTTGTTGATGATGATAAACAATAGAAGAACTTATTTTTTCCTGTATCCCTATAGTATAGTCTAATTTATTGATACTTAATCAAAGGGCTGATTAGGAACACTATGTGTGTGTTGTTTTCTTGCTTATTTTCTAGTGTTTGGTAGGTGAGCTAAAAACACATTGCCCCAAGAGCATTTGTATATAATGCATGAAAACTATGGGGTGGAGGTGGGGTGGGGATGAGAGGAGACAATGAGCTTGAAATATCAATTCTGGAATTTGTTTTCCCTAAACCTACTAGGAAAGTCATTTTCCTGATTTCTAAGGAACTTATTTTCCCAGAGGAAATGTTTTCCAAAACCTTCTGACCAACCAAACATAGGAAGATTGGAAATATTTTCAAGGTAAATTTCCATGCAAAACAGACCCCAAGTGTTGCTATATCAGCTGCAGATTAACTGGACATATTTTTGCCAATACTCCAAGGTAAATTTCTCTTTTCTGACAATTTTGTCTCTCCTTGTCGTCTCAATTTTAATTGATTAGCTTCTTCCTCCTACCCGTAATTTTGATCTACTGCTCTATCTGCATATGCATATGCATGTGTATGGCCTCCTCCAAAATATCTCAATCTACGGATACCATGGACCTATCTAATACTATCACCACATATGTCAGAGCAAGCTAGCTATTAGGTAATTTAAAGAGGCAAGATTGGTTTCACAATTTTATTATTTATCAAGCAGTCTGTTTCAAAGGTGAAAGAAGCTATGAAAGAGGAAAAGTTCCAGGTAACAAACTTAAGGCATTTTCATGATTTGTATGGGTGATAGCTAGCTTATCAGTTATATCAAGAAAGGGAATATAAGGCATTTTCCTTCATCCAGCAGTCAAGGTCAGCTAACTATATCTTTTCTACAAGGTCAATGAATTGGAAAATGAGAAGTGCTTGAGATTTTACTAAGATATGTGACGTAGTATTTCCTTCGTAGAAACTTGCACCAAACATGAATCAGGCCAACACACATAAAGTGATTAGCCAATTCAGCACAGGACTTGCCAGTAATAACCATATTATTCTGAAATGACAAGTTATAAAACTTCCAAAAGTTACCTTCTTATATAATCTTGCAAAAGCTTCCCATCTTTTCATCTGAGAAGAAGATCTTCTGTCAGCTACTGCCTCAGAAGCTGCTAGCCCAAAACTTACAGCAACAAGCAATTCTCTTGCACCTTTGTCCACTCTGGTGAAAAAGAAAAGTATTCACATATAATAAAAGCATTTGAGATACATATTATGAATTCGGTGATGATCTACCTCACAATAATTGCAGCAAGCAGGTGACCTGCTTCCACTCTGAGGACAGGATCTCCCACTTTTAACGAGCTATACTTATGTGACCCATCATCTTCAATAGAACCTTGATCTTCAATATCTGTTGAGAAGAATGAGGGTGTAGTTGTTCCAGAACCAGTTACACTGGTCACCAAGGGCAGCTTATCTTCAGTTTCTTTGTAAAGCCAATGTGCTGCAAGTCCATGTTCAGCACACTCATGCATCC
Source organism: Solanum lignicaule (assembly GCA_029582545.1). Lineage (NCBI taxonomy): Eukaryota > Viridiplantae > Streptophyta > Magnoliopsida > Solanales > Solanaceae > Solanum > Solanum lignicaule. Next base: position 7,140 of record JAJOOF010004895.1, on the reverse strand, counting down.
TCTGAATATTCAAGATCAGCATTTTAGAGCTAGATAAAAATAGTGATAATCACCACTCTACCGACTAACAGAAGTAAATGAAAAGGAAAGACCAAAAAGTAAAGCACATCAATATCAATGATCGACTGAAAGATTTGAGGATATAATACCTGGGTTCTTATTTGAATTTCCAGAGGTGAGTTGTCGGGACCTTGTACTGCAGTGTGTAGGGACTGAGATCAGAAGGAGAATATAAGGTTGGATAGCAGTCAAAACAGTGATTATGCCACAAAGATGGCCAATCTAACTTAATGAAAACAGTAACCCATTGAAGTAAATAAGAAGTTCAAACCTGGTAGCCACTTCGTTTTGGGTTAACAATGTAGTCATCAAATTCTCCATCGATAGGGGACCATAGCCTAAACATTTTGAAAAGCAGAATAGGTCAAGTTTGAACCTCTATAAGAACATATATTGACATGCATGTTCCGTTGAACTTGAGAAAGTTTATAGGATATCTAAAAAATAAATTAAAACAAGCAGATGATATGTATGCTATTAATAAATGTGCAGATTCTTCGAAGGACACAAATCATTTCCTCACTATTAGTACCACTGCTGCTCACATATGTAATTCAACAACATGTAACAAAGGTGACATTCAACAAAAGAATATCCAATCTATACACCTGTGCACAATGTTGAGAAGATTATAGCAACTCTGAACTGCCTGGCTGTGTAATGCCCCATTCTTATCTCCGACAATAACCCTCAATGCACGGGCATCATACACTTTGTTTATGCCAATTTCTTTCCTTTTCATCTGTGCCAAGTAAAATTAAAATGTAAATTGTCAGTTTTTTCTTTAAATCTATATGACAAAGAAGCAATGCATGAGAAGATATCCGATTATGAAGCAGCAAAATGAAAAAAGATAAATCAACAAAGACCTCAAAAGTCTTGGTAAGTAAACATCATTAGCACCACAAGTCCACAATTAATTTTCAACTTTTCTGATAAATTATAACAAGAAATAACTATGCATAATTGTGCTTTATGAATTTATCCTTCTACCTTACTATAAATACTAAACAAGCTTTTTAAGCGTCCAGATAATGTGACTTCCATCCCAGGCACATATCTGCAACATAACCAGATGCACAAAGTTAAAAAGCATTATTATAGGTCATGTGGTCTTTTCTTTTATTCCAGAAGTATTGCATTGATTAATGAGCAAAACATACGAGGTAGAAATGAATAATTCACGCTCCAAAGCCTCCTCACAAACTACCAGAGTTCCTAGGGCAAAGGCAGCATCTCTCACGACCTTTGGTGTTGTCTCCAAATTTGAATTTGCCACAAGCTTGTTGAAAAAGTCAGTACGCTTCTTTCTATCTTGTAAAAGATCAAAAGGAAGTACAGCTTGCAAAAGAACCTGAAGATTGAGGATAGTTAGACTCAAATTTATTAGTTGTCAGGAGGAGACATAAACACAGATAAAGGACTACCTGCCCCAGCCACCCAAGAAAACAGGGTGACAAAAAACTGTTAGATGAATGAATAATACTGGATCCTCTTCCCATATAGAGAGCAAAAGAAAAGGTTCTGGGTAAAACTATCAACTTCTTCAAACAAAATTATGAATCATAGACTGTACAGGAATAGGTAAATTCTAAATTTTCTATCAGAAATTACAAGTTCAGAAAAGATCATCAGTTTGTTCTTTTAGAATAACACAATTCCTGTAATGCTTCATTGCCCACCTTTGGTATCAGTTAGAAATGCAAATGATATTTTGCACCAGCTATGCTTTTAGAAGATCCCAATAAGAAGTTTCATTTGAGAAGTTATACATAAAAATGATAGGGACAAGGCAAACACAATATCACCAAAGCAGAAGCATATGAGCTTGTATGATATGGTGATTGACAGAATAAAGATCATTTGAAGAGTGACAGGTAACAGAAACCACAAACCCAAATTATCAATTAATTATCACTGCAATGCATTCATAACAAGTTTCACGAATAGAGATGAAACAAAATCTCGAATTGTCTTCACCTTCATGCATATGTTTTCTTCATCAGTTTCTGAGGGTTCTTCGTGCTCAGCGGTCACACGTTTCATTCTCTGGTGCAAAAGGGAGCTGAATTTGCCATATATTTTTCTTGCATTGCCTGTCCTGTTTGGATGGCTCCACATGGATGCTAGGTCAGCTCTCATGCGAAGAAATATTTGAGGCTGCATTATATATTCATGCTGTTACTAATTTTGCCTTCTCACATGACAGCATTTTCTACATAAATGACTAAAACATGAACGCACCTGAAGCACTGCAAAACATAGATCTTCAAGTTCAGCCTTTAATGCCCAAAGCCCCAATCTCGAAGCAAGTGAGCACCAAATAGCCAGTGTCTCCTGAGCAACAGCTTGAGCCTTGGCTGGAGGTAATGCATATCTGGAAGAGTTTCAATGAACAAAAGATCAGCCACTTCAATATTAGAATCATGCTTTAGTGTTTAGGATGAAGGATTTGCAAAGAAAGAATAGAAGGGTAAAAGAACTACAACGAAAAAGTGAACATTTTCCTAACTATTGAAATCCAATTGGACACACACATGCATAAATCAATCTAACTGACACAAACTAAAACTAGTGGTTTGAAGACTATACATGGTTCTCATGTTGTGAAGACGGTCTGCTAGTTTGATAAGCACCACACGTGGATCATCAACCATGCCCAGTAGCATCACTCGTAAATTATTTGCCTGTACACGAATATACATACAATGAAATAAAAGAACAAAGCATAGTGCATAACTAACCTACAAACTTCCTAAGTTGCTCGGACTCTCCAAAAATGTTGCCGCACCGGTGTCGGATCCTTCAAAAATACAATATTTTTGGAGGATCCGACACGCACCCGTCGACATTTTTGAAGAGTCTGAGCAACATAGCAAACTTCAGGGAATAAACAAAGCTATGCTAAAATGAACGTGCAAAGACCTTTTTTTCGCTGCTCTTAGAACTCAGAAGTCACACTTGTTTGATAACTTCAGATATAATAAAGAGCTCAACATGAGAACAAATATAAAATATGAGATTGAGGGACATGACATCACTTCCTGCTTTACAAAAGACTTGGATGTCATCACATCTATTCATACATTAAGTTTTAGTTAAAAACCACGGAAAAGAGTATGCTGGCAAGATGGAAGTAGCAGGACTACATCAAAGAATACACAAGAATGAATGAAGAGCTCTTATTAGCAACATGATCCAAAAAGTCATCACATTATTTCAGATTCTATGCAACAGTCAACTATCTCAACAACATGCTAGATGTGTGCATATTAGATATTTTAAATGATCTTAATGTGCGTTCAAGTACCTCATCATAGTTGATTCACATTTAACCTTATTATCTATTGAGAATATAATAAAATAATAAAAGTGTGCCTCTAACAACTTAAGCTTTTAGATGAGATGGTCACACACTTCAACATTATCAATCTTTTCCAAAAAGCCATCACATTATTTCAGATTCTATGCAATGGTCAACTATCTTAACAAAATGCAAGATGTCTACATATTAGATATTTTAAATGATCTTAATTTGCATTCAAGTACCTCATCATGGCTAAGTGCAGCTTGATTCACATTTAACCTGCGATGCCTCCTTAACAGCTGCATGGAAAATTTCACTTAAAAGTCGGGACATAACTGAGAACTATGAAGAAGACAAGGAAGAAGAAACCAAGCTGCACATGAATCGACAATCCTGTTGGCCATTTTGGGGTGTCCACTATTCCACTCATCTAAAAGAGAAACTTTTTCCTTTGTACTGTACTCTATTTCAAAAATTGTAAGTATTACCTCAAGTTACATTTTTTTAAGAAGAGTAATCTCTATCTTTCTTTTTGGTTACTTTCATTTAAATACAGTGACATTCAATTCTTGTTCAGTATAGATGTACGGCTAGGAAGGACCACAATTTTCAGAATTTAAATTGAGGCATAGCATTGACTCAACGAGTTTCATATTTGCAATGTCCTGAGTTAAAATCATATCACCATTTCAAGCTATGACTGAAACCAGAGTTGTAACTTAAAATCCGCCATAACTGATCATAGTGCATACAGTACCTGATTGATGAAACTTAACCTAGAAACACCTGCTACCAAATTTGCAACATCAGCGTCAAACTCTCTCTCTATAGTGTCCAAACTTTCACCCGTATCATCAACCACATCATGGAGAATTCCCGCAACAACCGTATCAATGGCCTATAAAAAAATTAGCAGTTACAATGTGCAAATTCAATTAGAAGACCTACATAATACAGTGTGTGTATTACTTTCAACATAAATTACAAGAGAACAAAGAACCTAACTAGATATATGTAGAGAGATACAAAGACTTTCAGGTTATGTGAGATGTTGAACAAACTACTGTCATTAAAAAGACAGAATTGTACCCTTTTCCCAGTTGGTGGAACCAAGACAGCTACAATTTTTCCGGTGTGAATACAATGTGTTAAATACGGCTCTCCAGTTCTGCGTAGCTGTCCATTGTGAGCTTTTCGTGCAAATGCAATAGCCTTCTGCACCTGCCTTCACAGATTCAGAATTTAGGGCACTATTGGCAAATGTGTATATTGACATCAACAAGTGCAAGTTGAGATGGTAAACCTTATCATCGTTGAAGATGGGGTATCCAGTGACATCTACTCCATCCAACAAGAGTGATCCTGCAGAAGAATTACACTTACTTACTAGCCCTTATGGTGTATAATCTTTATCAGTCCGATGTTTAACTAAGTAAACGATAGTATACTATCAAGTTCATAGAATTCTATAGAGGGAATTCATTGAACAGATCGTTAACTGAAGAAGCTTCTTCATCTCCTTTCTAGACATCTCAGGCACATGTAATTCGTACACTTCCATATATCGAATAGAATATAAGACTTCCTCATATGCTATAAATCTTACACTTCAATGAATCCTATAGAGGGAAAAGTCCAGAACGTACATATTATAAGCAACAAAGGAAAGGAAAAAGTGAGAACTGCTTATTTACTAGAGTAGTTGAACATTTTAAGAAAATGCATAAAATCTAAGGATTTCCCTAGCAATAGTTCTAAAGGAAGTTACAGTTTACAGACAGTAATACATGCAAAAGTTAGGGGCAAGCTCCCATTGAAAACTTATGAAAGGAAAAAGCTCGAGTATTTGGCTAAAAACATCCCTCAAATATACTCTAAATTAAACAACATCCTTTTACTGCCACAATGAGCAAAAAACATCCCTTAACTATCCTAAAAATGGCCAGATTCACCCTTCCATCTTTTTTCTTGATAGAAACTAACGGTTAAATTCATTTCCTTACATGTAAATGAAGCTAGAATTAACTATGGATAAATATGTGGCGTTTTTCACATATTAAAGTTGTAATTCTTCTCACGTGAATATGATGAAAAATACATAGTAAAATATTTATAAAAATTTCACATAGTTTGTATCTTAAGAAGCGAAAAACGTCACATAAATTGGAATAAAAAAATATGTTTTTTATGCAATATCTAAATATGTTACTTTTATATTTTTAAAAATACAGTAACTAGTGTTTATCAACAAAAAAAAATAAAAAATAGACTACCCTCATACTTTAAATTCCCTCATTGTCTAGGAAATAAAGAAAAAATTATACATTTTTTTCTTATAATATTTTGTTGCTTATCTGATCAGTAATTATATAGAGCGAAAAATATTTTACTTGAAATATTTTGCTCACTTTTTACGGGACATCCTAGCTTCTACTGTGAAGTTGAGGATGCAAACCTCTCTTCCTAGCTCATTCAATTTAGTTAGGATTGTCTATTACTACTATAAGCTAAGAGAAGAATGGGAGCAAACAAAATAGGGGATTTGTAGGTTGATCAACCGTTAGTTTTTTTGACAAAAACTAATTAAAGGATGAATCTTGCCATTTTTAAGATAATTGAGGGATGTTTTTTGTTCATTGTGATAGTGCAAGGATGTGGTTTAAACATAGAGTATAGTTGAGGGATGTTTTTGGCCAAAAACTCGAAAAAGCTCCATAGGAACGGCAAAAGGTATCTACTACAACTTACAAACTTCTGTTACTGTCCCCTGAGGTCACTGAACTAAAAAGGTGTAATCCATATTGATATACTTTTTTCTAGTCTAACAGAACACAAAAATTCTTCTAAAATCCAACTGCAGTCAAAGTTGCTTTCCTAAAACAAAAACTGCCGGCAGTCACAGGGCAACTACTTCTAACGGAATATATACTTCTTCTGCAACTTTATATAAAAAGAAATAAAAAAAAAATAGGGAGAGGCAGGAAGAAGAAGCTCACCAGGTTGTTCATCCACTTTGGGCCACAAAAAATCGACCTTAGTAGAAAGGCAAGCTCCGGATGCAATCGCCACCGCGGTGACTGCAACCTGCGTTATCGCCGACGTAACCGCTCCGTGAACGGAACCACCACTGACCGCCGCTGCCGCAGCAATCGCGTTGCCGGAAGTCAACACAGAGCTTAACGACGATGAAACAGTTAATTTGGGCACAATCTGATCGAGAACACATCGGAATTTTACATTTCTACGAAGACCTTGACAGGGGAAAAACAGCAACAACGGATTCTTACGCAGAATCAAAGCACGTCTGTGGCAAAACATAGTGGAATTTTGACATGAAAGCATCTCTTGCTTTAATCTTTTAGAAGACAAAATGGAATCAAATCAAAGCAAGTGAAAGAATCGAAACTCCATGAAAATTGGAGTTCAACATGAGATTTGTGTGATTTAACAGTAGGTAATGTGTGGTACAAAGTGAGAGGCCTTTTCTATACTGGTGGTTGTGATTTCTTTTTTCTTTTTTATTCTATTGATGATTATGAAAGAGAGTGAAAGGTGGTCAGTTAAAAAGGGGACAAATATGGGCAAAATAATAATACTCCCTCCGTTTCACAAAGAATGACCTGGTTTGACTTGGCACGGAGCTTAAGTAAATAAAGAAGACTTTTGAATCTTGTGATCCTAAATTAAAGTTATGTCAAATGTACAAAATTGCCCTTAATCTTGTGGTTTTAAACATGCCACGTGGAAAGCAAAAAGTAAAATGTTACCAAAAA